>VZTI01004555.1:2741115-2751897 GCA_013397865.1 Struthidea cinerea | reverse complement strand
TATATATATATATAGTATTTAGTATTTCTATAAAGCTATAGAAAGAGTATGAAAGACAAAAGTATAGAAGAGCTTCACATGGCTGCTCAGGGCCTGGATGGGTGCTCTGGGTAATAAATTGGCTGGATGGCTGAGCCCAGAGAATGGTGATGACTGGATTTACATTCGGCTGGCTACCAGTTACCAGTGGTATTCCCCAGGGATCAGTGTTGGGGCCAGTCCTGTTTAATATCTTTATCAGTGATCTGATCAGGGGATCGAGAGCACCCTCAGTTAGTGTGTTGATGACACCAAGCTGGGCAGTAGTGTGATCTGCTGGAGGGCAGGAAGGCTCTGCAGAGGGATCTGGACAGGCTGGATTGATGGGTCAAGGACAATGGTATGAGGTACAAGGCCAAGTGCCACGTCTCACCCTTGGGTAACAACAACCTCCTGCAACCCTACAGGCTGGGGGCAGAGTGATGGGAAAGCTCCCCAGCAGAAAAGGAGTGCTGGTCAATAGCAGCTGAACATGAGCCAGTGTGAGCCCAGGTGGCCAAGGCCAAAGGCATCCAGGCCTGTATCAGCAACAGTGTGGCCAGCAGGACCAGGGCAGTGATTGTCCCCCTGTACTCAGCACTGGTGAGGTCACGCCTCGATTGCTGCGTCCAGTTTTGGGCCCCTCAATTCAGGAAGACCACTGAGGGGCTGGAGCATGTCCAAAGAAGGGCAGTGAAGCTGGTGAAGGGTCTGGAGCACAAGTCCTGTGAGGAGCAGCTGAGGGATGTAGGGGTGTTTTGCCTGGAGAGGAGGAGGCTCGGGGGAGACCTTATTGCTCTCTACAACTACCCAAAATGAGGTCGTAGTGAGGTGCAGGTCACTCTCCTCTCCCAGGCAACATGTAATAGGACAAGAGGAAATGGCTTCAAGTTGCACCAGGGGATGTTTACTTTGGATATTAGGAAAAATTTCTTCACGGAAAGGGTAGTCAAGCATGGGAACAGACTGTCCAGGGAAGTGGTGAAATCATCATCCCTGGAAGTGAACAAAACCCGTGTAGATGTGGTGCTTAGGGACATGCTTAGTGGTGGACCTGGCAGTGTTATGTTAATGTTTGGACTTGATGACCTTAGTAGTGTTTTCCAACCCTAATGATTCTATGCTTCTACAAAAAGAAAAACAAAACACAGCAAGACGCTTCACTTAAAATTAGCCATAAGCTTGAAAGCAAAAGATGACTAATATTAATGTTGGGATAACTAAAGTCATTAATGTAATTAAAGAGGCTAACAGAGAAGAATAATCTGGGTTTTGTTGCTCTGCAAATAATAAGTGTCACCAACAAAATCCTCACATAGCGAGAAGCAATATTAAGCTAGACCGACCTTTAGTCTCATTTCATGTGACTGACCTGATATTCTAAATTACATTAAGTAAATTAGGTCAAGAATTTATATGTAAATATTCATATAAAAATAATATAAATAGAGCAGACGCTTACGATTATTTTTTTTATTTTTTTTTTTTTTTTAATGGAAAGAGCTACTTAAAGTTGAATCACATTAGCAATTAGAGTTCAGGAAAATGCCAGCCACAGTAGTTTCCTGTACATTTTTACACCTTCTTTTGAAAGTACAAACGTATCAGCAGTTTTCAGAGACGGGATACAGGACCAGATGGAATTCTTATATTCAGATGAACATAAAGTACAAGCCTTTAAAGTTCTGATTTTTCACAATTCCTGAATAATTTTCATCTCATAAAGCCACATATTATTCCAGGCAACATATTTATGAGGTCTTGTTTATTGTTCTGTATTGTTCATGTTTCTCAAACCTATATCCCAGGACTACTTCTTCTAAAATATACTTCTTGTCATGTCCCACAGCCCAAGCATACCCGTGTTTTATTTTTTCTTTTAAACTCCAGTATGACTTAGGCACACTGAGTAAACAGATTTAATAAGCTGAACTCAATCGTGACTTCTCCACTTACATTTTTTGGCAGAAAATGCCTTTCTGAGTTTCTATTTCGGTAAGATTCACTTAATACATCCAAAGCTGAGTAGGCTTTGATCCACAATTACAAAGTTAATATATATGGAGAAAGAATAATGCTGGGAAAATGCTTTCTTGGCAAATAGACGCTGGAGCAAATTAATCCCACAAATTTACCACCTTTAATGAGTTCAAGTCTTGCCATCATTAATAATACTGAAATCGTTAATAACATTTATATAAATATAATGAGAAAAGGTCTTTGGGCCTGCCAGCAGGATCGAAAGCTATTGGAACTTTTATCACATGAGCAAGATCAAAACCAAAGCAGCTATACTCCTTTTTTTCTTTTGCTTTAAGTTACTCCATAGCCCAGGCATCTGACTATCGTCTTGACTTAAAGTACTTGGCTATAACCCAAAGACAGGTTCAAATAAGGTTCTTTGATTCCACACACATGCACATACACACGTTCTTTCAATCCACTCTCCTTGCATGCAGGAGTCAACAGGAGTTAAGGGCAGCACTTTGAAGTATGCCCAGCACTTTGCAGGATGCGGCCCTTTATCCTTGTTTGACCCCTTGTGCTTGCTTAGTTCTGTTTTTGCCAGTTCTACTAATAATGTTCCTCTGCAACAACAAATACTGTCCACATCCCACTGATGCCTACTGCCATCTTTCCTTGAAATCCTATACAGCATCTATCCCCAAGTTACTAAGTGTAGTTTCTATATTCTATATCATTAATTTTAGAAACTAAGATAGTTCTGAAAACCAAGACAATAAAATTCTCACTTGAATTTGCAAGGTCAGGAAATTCTTTAGTAAATACATAATTTTTCCCTGAGATATTGTTCTATTGTAGTCTGTAAGGAGATGTCTATTTATTTTTTAAAATATCAGGACTAAATTCTCGTTGCTTGTGATCCTAAAATGTGGATTAGAGTTTATCTTGTCATCCAGTTGCTCTAATTTTATTCAGACTGGTAAACTGTCTAAACTGAAAACTTTCTGCCTATATCTTTAAGTTCTCATTCAACACAAATGACAGCATTAGATTAGTGGGAAAGAAGAATGATATACATCTAGAGCTTGTTCTGACAGTTGCTTAGGGTGCATGTCTGTATCCAGGACCTTGCAGACACCATAGCAGAATTCATTAGTTTATAGACGGTAGTTTTACTTTAAAAAGTCATGAGTCTTCTGGACTTCGTTTATGGATCATCAAATGAACTATTAAAATTTCCTACAGATCAGCTACTAGTGCCCAAAGGCTGCATTTTTGAATACATGTTTAGATACCAAAACAAAAGTGACTTGAACATTTTGGAAGATAGTCAGCAATTTGACTGTTCGTGAGCCTACAAAGCTGTTAAGGAATCACATTTTAGCACCTAAGCTTGCAAATATTCAAATGTTTTGGACTCTATTCTTAGAGGTCATACTGCATTTAACTATGCAGACTTTTAGCTTATCAATTCCCTAAAATTTCTGTTATTAATGTAAGCAATCAATACATTTCCCACGAAGTTTTAGAAGAGCCAGGGTGGAAGTTTATCTGATTGGAATCTGAATTGTGGAAACAGCAGTGCAGAAGAATTTTTCATTATTGGCTTTTTAACAAGAAAGTTCCTAATTTCAAGAAGTTAGGTAAAAGGAAAAAAAGTTGTCCTCCATTTGAGAGACATTGATTGTTTAAAATTTCTGAGTTTTTCGCTGTCTCCACGAGTATAATCACTTCATGTATTGTTTCCAAGTAAATGAAATATGAATTGAGTTTTCCTATCTTTCCACAAGTCCATCAGTAGTTATAGAAAGAAAGCAGCTAGCAAGACGGGGAAGAGCACACCTACTGTGCTATTTGACACTCAGGTTAACACATCCCAACTTCTTTAACAGATCTTCTTTTTAGTGTTTAACCATCACACCTCCTTTCCAGGCCTCCTTTTGTTCATCAGAAAGAGATGTAATATTCTTATTAGAGTAATCAGATGTTTACAAAATTAATATTTTTTAAGTGCTTACACATTCTTAGATTATTGGCACTAAATAAATTTAAATTGCTGCATACAACTTGCAGACTCCTTATTTAACAAGTCTCATGAGATAGTTTATTAGCAAATAAATTCTCAGTGAGAAAATGAGAACATTATCCACATATTGATGTATAAATTTAGTATTTTAAGAACTCCATTCATGGAATAATCTCTTTTTTGGAAAAATTGGCACTAGAAATTGCTTAGCAGCAGTCCCCACTATTGTTATTTGCACTATAACCCATATCTACTGCATTAGTAGTACTAATGCATTAATAAATCAGGATGTATTTTTATATTAGTAAGATACAGTAAATAACTCCTGCATGCTTTTCAGAAAAAGTTATGGTGTGCACACTAGATCATACATTACAGATGTTGGATGACATTACAATATAACATTATATCACATTAAATACAGTCCAGAAAATGAACTAAAATAAAAAGATGAGTTGCAATATCCTGTAGAAACACTACTTTCCCAGAGTCTGTCTTACATACTACAACGGTTTTCTATTTTTAAGTACATTTTAAGAGATAGACTTTAACAATCTGTTTTAAAAGACTTAAAAGACAGATATGAACGAGGCTCACTAAAGAGTTTTGGAGCCATCAATGCCTTTGGAGGCAAATAGTAAAGCTGAATGGTCTAATGGTTCTTTTCAATCAAAATTTATTGTTCTTATCCCATGTAGGAACTGCATTTTAACATATGCCACAGCTCATTCCTTCCAATGAATCAGTAGTAGGAGTCCTAAAACATGCTGACCACTGCTGACCAATTTGATACTCTTGCACTATTGCTGATCTCAAAACATGCAATTGATTCACCTTGATACAAACATACTTTTTAATCTATACTATGTAAAATAATTATTGATTAATTCCATTCTGCCCCTAGTTTTGGAGCATTTAAATGTAATTGGTTTCCAAACTAAAGGCTATTTTCAGTCTCAAACACACAAAAAAATTAATCCAAAAGGATTACAAGAAAATAAAAAGACTTCAATCTTGAACACACTCCTTAACATAAATCATGGGAATACGTATCCTGAATGCATAAGGATATTAGGTCTCTAAATTTTAATAGTAAATATTCTTTAATTCATCATTTGCCTCATTCTTGATACCACATAGTTTTCAGAATCCTTCTTGTGATATGAAATCGATTTTGGTCTTCCAGTGAAATCAGTAAGGAAGTCAAGGAACAAAGAAGTAATTCAGGAAAAAAAACCCCACCCTATGCCTTTACAATTATGTTAAACTGACTAAAACAAAAAAGGAAAAATTTTAAGCAGTCAAATAAATATTAATGGAAGTTCAAATATGAACATTCAAGAAAAATGGTAGTCGGAACATACTCCTAAAAGCACCTGATTCTTCATTTGCAGACTGCTTGTATGTACTCAAAATTCACAATAACCAAAAAAAAGAGAATGAAAGGGTAAAAAAAGCTCTGTAAGAACCACATCTTGGACTTCTCATCCAGGTGTTTTTCTTCTGCTGATAAAACTGAAAGGAACAGACATTCCATTAAACATTTCCTCGTATAAGTCAGTTACTCTAAGATACCTTTGGGGGCACATTTTGTGATCCATTCAGGATAACCAACTCCTACAGTCTAAGCTAGTAACTAGATGACTTTTAAGGTCCCTCGAAACCAAACCATTCTATGATTCTATGAAGTGGGAAGCAAGCACAGAACATGAGCAGAACAATTCCAGCTGGTGTACTGCCTCATGAGGATCATAACTAAGGTGAGGAATTTGACTGGTCCTCTTTCTGCAATGCTGCAAGGGCTGATGTAAAACTGAATTTAGAATCTGAAAATTCTAAGGTTCTCCCTGCTGGTCCTTTGCCAAAAAACTCAGCCCATTATCATTAACAAATTTTGAATCATCCTTCAGCAGTCTGATCATACAATTTTTACACAGGCAGTGCTTACATATAAATTTGGTTATTTACTGTAGTGGAGCCCAGAAACATAAAATCCTGTCCTTCATCCCCACCCAGGCATCCCCTACTCCAAAATATTGTTGATTCAAAGTTCTGAAGTTTTTAGTGCAACCTGTATGCACGAGTAAATAACAATAAAATATGCAGTTCCTGTTAGCAACAGGAGTACTCTTTTACAAATCTCAATTCTTTTTTTGGAATGATTTGATAAACCTGTTAATGCCAATGAGAATTCTGGTTGTGAAAGAACAGCCACATCTGGGACTGGTCAGGAATAAGGAAAAAGCAGAGTACTGTGACTAATATTGTTAATGCCTCTTTACACAAGATTACAGAGTCACATTCTCAAATCCTGAGGGGAATTTGGCTTAGTAGATCACCCTCTCTGATACTTTTAAAGAACAGAATGTAAGGTGCTAAAAATATTTATTAGGCAAGAAAATTATCTGAGACGCTCTTAGGGGTAAAATAATTTCACAGTAGGTGAGTCCAGGCATAGGAAACTGTTTGGAAGGTAATGGAGAAACTGAAGTGTGTTGTGATTAACACACAAAATAATATTATGGAGTCATGTTCTTCATTCCTCAAAAGAAACATGATCAGTAACAAGCTTTTTGCATGAAGTCTCTCAAAGTATCTACTTAACTTTTTCCTTTGAGCAGTAAATAGCTTTGAAAAGTGGTATTATAAACAACAGACATCTAATGAAAGAATTATTAGAATGTAGAGTCCCATGGGATTTTTTTAACTGTCGTACAATATATTAGAAGCCATGAGTTTGTTTTATTAGCTAATTAAACAAGCAAAAACACCACACAGCATGTAAGTTTAGTGTTTAGTATTTAGTTAAATATCTTTAAAAGTACTATTTAACTAATGTTGCTAATTCCTCTATTCATAAGTTTGTGTTCTCAAACTGTAAAGGAGCATGTAGGATTTAATGATTGAGTTTTAAAGATAATGTCAATGAAGAATGGGTATTCTGTCCTGAAGAGAACAAGAAGTGACATAATTACTCAGAAAAATTTAAGAATTAAAGTTATTTTAGATTATTATAACAACACTACAGCACTATTTAGTTTAGGCAAAATACTTCTTATTAAATCACTTAGTCCTGTCACACTCTGTTACCAGCAATTTTTGTAGCACTGTTTCCCAGGAGAGACCTGCTGAAATGCAGAAATAGGCACTCCCTGGAAAAGCTGTGTGACTCCTCTGTCTGGTAGTACTTTTGTTACACAATATTTTGACCAAAACATTTAGCACTCTTGCTTAATTTAAAAATTTGTTTTTATTTCATATCAGTTTCATTTGTTAACTTATTCAAATATAGAAATATGATCTCCCATCACAAACCAATATGTTGATGACTTTAATACCATGCTCTTCATTCACTTTCACTTCTGTACTCAGCAACTTCTATTTCAGAGAAAGCCAGTAAAAAAATACGCACTTAGAAATGGTGCCGTTTTCAAGCTGAAGAAACAACTCCCCCCTCACATCTAAAGGTTCTCAGTTTAAAACTTAAGGCATTAAATTTAATAGCAGATGGCTCCCAGAGCCAGATAATGAATGATTTTCACAATTGTGAGTACTTATTCCCATATTCATATAGTCCCAGCTCAACAAATAGAACAACTAATTTTTTAAGTGGCCATATTCTGGCCTTCTGTTCCACTTGGTAACAAATTAGTAGATCTGTTGTTTCATACTACTGACAGTATGTAATATTATTAAAAATTGAGAAGGACATAGTTTATTTTTCAACATCCCCAGTCAACTTCTCTTTTCCTCATATAAGATTTAAAATCTCTATCATCATATACCTGCCTGTAGCCTAGGTCTGCACTGAATCCCAGGAGGTGCTTTGCCTTTCACAAGCCAGATTCCAATTTATACCATATCTAGAGACATTTGTTTGAAAGTCTGCTAAGTGAAAATATAATGTGGTATTTTTTCCTCATAAATCACACAAAGCTGTACATTGAAAACAATATAATTTACAAAAACCATAGCTCACGAACTCATACAAAAAATACACTATCATATAAAGTATTTAGCAGTAAAATAGCTTTTTTTAGTAAACGTGGTTTTTTCTGACTTCACATTATGGGAAATCACAAGGCTCTTTTATTCTAGAACGTTTCATCAGTTGATGCGGAACCTGACTGAACAGAGGATTCTGCTCTATTTAGTTCTATAGTGTAAAAACTATTTTACAGCTACACTTCATTGTACTTCAGGCTCTTATGCAGCCTATGCAAATCAAATAAATTGTCAACACATGCTTATATGATCTGTCTATTCAATTTCTATTAAAAAGTAGTTCTTAATACTTTCCAGGTATTTAGCTTGGGCAGCAATACACATAAGAGTGAGCTGATACTTCAAAAGTTTTCCATCAAATCTAAATTACAGCAACTGAAATCAGTGAAGACAGACTTTCAGATTTGTTGTCATAGCTCTGCCACATACAGTTGGTCTGCCTTCTCTAACTTGAGATTTCAGGGCCCTTTGTTTAAGACTGATTGCTTCCAGATGTATGGGATAGTGTCAGTGGAGAGAAAGAGAAGATATACTTCACACTGGTGCGGTTGAAATTGCAGTGAAAAACAGACTCTGCAAATCTAAGTCAATCCCTTCAATGTAGTTATTTATCCTGTCGTCTGTTGCATGCTGAATTATTCTTTCTTACGTTTTTAGTCAAATTCCAGAGAAACAGAGACATTTTGCCTGCACAATTTCATAGCCATATGACTCTGTGCTGCCCTATTCAGGGCAAGACAATAACCTTATTCACTGAAGAACACCTGCCCTAATGAACCTAATTCAGTTAAGCCATCTGTAAAGCGACACATTCGCCATATGAAAGATCTAATATTCTAAGCACTGCATACAGTAAGTCATTGCACCCTAACAGCGGTTGTTTCATGTGGTTATTAGCTGAAACAGAGTATAACTGTGCCAGACTGCAAGTTCACATTCTCCAGATCGTTAGTGTGGAACTATTACCTGCACGTGACACTGTAGCTCTGCATTGAGCTGTCAGAAATACATCTGATGATTTTGTTTCCTGTATTTCTTCACAGATTTCCAACAGAAGTGAACACTCTGCCATTTTTGGACACTCTTTTTGTGCAAATGAGCAAGCAGCATGAATTTCGAAGGAGCAGATAGAATGAACCATGTTATAGGTAAACAGAGAAGGATATTTTCCAAGGAGCTTTGGCTATTCTTCCTGTATTGTCTGCCCTGCTAATTCAGTTCTGCAGAGCTAGCAGTCAAGACTCATTTGAAAATAGGATATTGGATAAGAAAGTCTGTGTTTATTACAGAGCTCTTCTAATGTCTATTCTATACTTGAATGAAACACTGAGAAAACTCTGCACTGGAATCCAAAACAATAAACCATGAGACTTCATAGCCAAATATAAGGTTTCCAAATGTTTCAGAATAATTCCTAAATTCCTACATTTGTATTTAAGGTGAGATTCTTGCAATTATGAACACGTGACACTGCAAATTATAAACAACATTTGTTTTTACTGTATTTCTTATTACATAAACACAGTATTTTTTTCAGAAGAAAATTTTAAAAGGGCAAAAAACATGCATAGAAGACAACAACATTTCAAAAAACACAGTCATCAAGTGTATGCAATTTTCAATAAAATAATATCAAATTAATTTGTGTTTGGCCAACAGGAACACTAAAACATATAATAACCCATATAATACTAAAACTCCATTTTCTTATGCCCTTAAGTTATTAGTTCTAGATACACAGAATCAAAAAATACAGAATTCAAGAGAGTTAGGCAAGTGGAAGTAAAAACAGGAGACAGATTCACCTGGTAGTACTGACCTATTGAAGAGAATGTGGAACTTAAATAAAATTTTTTTACTCTTTCTACATCACGGGCTTATTTTTACACAGTTCAAGAGATAAAGAGCATTATTTTGGTCCCCTATGATGTAGGACCTGTCTTCATATAAACAGATCACAGCCTGTCAAAAACACACAGCTCCCTTTCACAGACCCTCTAAAGCCTTTCTCCCAGGACATCTGGGTATTATTTCTTCCTGACATAACTTTTCATTTCTTTATTTATCTGCAGAACACACATAGCAGAGGCAGAAATTCCGTGACTTCTCTGTATTTCACATTGACAATGCTCAGCTCTCAGAGAAGAGCTAGAGGAAAAAAGGACAAGTCAATCTTCACTGGTGATTCAAACATTGCTAACAAAATCACTGGTTGGTGCTTTCTGACATTGGCCAATCTGCAATGTAAACTGTATTTTTGGAGACTGGACACGAACAGTTAATTCACGAAATACTGTGTTATGATCTGATGTTATACATTATTTTGTCACTAGCAGTGCGAACTGGAATTAAACTCATGAGTCAGAAGCAAAAGGATCCATAACTCAACATAAGCCCCTGAGTAAGATCTTTCAAGTGTTGTAACATCTGAACTCTTCTCATGATGTTTTTAAAATAACAGCATTCATTGCATAGTTACATCTGACCCTTAGTGGTGCACTACTTATAGTACTAATAGTTCTTATTGACGCTTTAAAAATAGTTACTGCCTCATTCAAGAGAATTGTTTCTTGACTAGTTATTGTTCCATGGCTACAAATATGTTGTAGCAAATTCGTTGTTTTCATATTGCAGTTTACCACTGCATTTTGTATGACTATAGCAAACACTGCTCAAGAGCATTGTGGAACAAAGGCAACAAGACAATGACTTCTCTCTGTGCACATGAGCTGTCCAAATCAAGTATTTCCTTTGGTCCAAGTACAGAC
>VZTI01004555.1:2722806-2740304 GCA_013397865.1 Struthidea cinerea | reverse complement strand
AAAAAAAACAGAAACACACACATACACACAAAAAAAACCCCCACAGCAACCAAAAAACCCGCAAAAAAAAGATGACATAGGATTTTTAACATAGATAAATTTCGAAACTTCCAGAGCAGCAACATTTTTAGAGGATGAGTGAGAAATAATTTAATTTTTTGTACTTTCTATACTTACAGTAAGCAAATACACTTTCAGTCTAGACCAGCCCTTTTAGTGGGTAAGTTTAAAAAACTGATGCATTGAAGTCTCAGAGTTTTTTCTCTTACACCAAATTTTTCCTTTCCTTGTTTTCCCTTAAGCCATATGCTGGATTTTTGAAATTTCCAACCCAAAAAAAAGAAATTAAGAGTATTTTATGTGCTTGTGGATAACAATATCTAGAGACACTCTCACCATGAGAGTTAGATTTTAATAGCAGAGTTCAAGAGGAGACTAAAAACCAGCTGGTGGTCAACTATGTAAAACACGATACCTATGAAAAAGTGACCATAGCAGAATACAGTTATGTAAGTTCAACAGCCTGGAAAATCACAAGAAATCATATATATATATATTCTGATAGTCACATAAAATATATGTAGTGTGGCTGATGCTGGTGGTTGGAGCACTTATTATCACCACATTTTATGCAGCGTTCAGTTAATTGCTCCTTGTTGTGTTATGTAAATCAAAACTCTGAATTTATGGATAACAACTACCACACACGATCTTTTCAACACACATATACCAGTTCCCACTGATGTAGCTGCAGCCTTGTATTAACACATTCTGCCACTAGAGGATAGTGTTGTCATATGACTATGCACACACGTTAAGTACGATAAGTACATGAACTTACTGTAAAGTTCAAGTTGCTTATTTTCTAAAGCCAGAAAAAAAATCATATTTCAATAAAGGAACTTTTTTACCTGAAAAACCCTGAAGCCTTTTTTTTTTTTTTAATAAAAAGTAGAGAGAAAATCACATGGCATAATTGTTCATTAGTTTATACTTAGCAAATTTCGTACGTAATCTTAGTAATCTTTAATATGTTATTTGCTTTCAAGTAAATGAGATTAATGCACCTCAGGCTGAGTGTGCTACCTGGGAATCTCTTGGAAGGACATGGCCATGGTGCAAGGATCTGACATAAAGCAGGTAACTGAATTTTTTTGTAGTGGTACTAGATATTTGTGAGAGTTACAGGTATCAGACTTGAAAATTGACTGACAGTGTTCTGAGAACTAGGAGCCAGAACAGGCCAAGCTCAGGAATACTCACTTATGGCAGTAACAGGGAATCAGAAATTCACTCCTGTAATACATTACTTACACCTTCACTTCAGCAAAGCAGAGATAAATCAGCCGCAGATTTCAATTAAAACATGCAGACCGCACTTAGGAAAAAAACTTGTGCAAGTTTCAGTAATAGGCTGTATCAAATAAAACGCCATAATGAATTGCTGTCATCAGGAATAAGAAGGGAAAGGAGGAGATACTGTTTCAGCCATCCCCCGCAGTTCTACCTGACACACTAC
This sequence comes from Struthidea cinerea, assembly GCA_013397865.1. Classification (NCBI taxonomy): domain Eukaryota; kingdom Metazoa; phylum Chordata; class Aves; order Passeriformes; family Corcoracidae; genus Struthidea; species Struthidea cinerea. The sequence goes on along the minus strand of VZTI01004555.1, from coordinate 2,738,785 downwards.
ATCTCTAAGTTTCTCCATGTTCAAAATAAGAATTCTAATTTCTGAGGGAAAAAAATTAAAATCTAACTTTAGTCTGGTGATGATGTGGAGAGTATTCTTCTATGGAGACGTCCAGGATACATTTGACGTGCTTGTTTTCAGCAATGGGAATCTACAGTGGAGCACAGTCAACTCATTTAGACCTGTAATGACCTTATGATGTTATTTCACAAACTGAACACCACACTCTTCAGAACTGGAGAGCTTTAGTTCATAATGTTTAATAAGTGCTCACAATTTACATTACTAACATGACAATACCTAAAGTAAGGTGTGTATTTACGGAGTTATTTTATATTGCTTAAATTTAAAAAGTCCATAAGGTTAGCAATTGTTAGTATTTAGAGAAGAAAAATAACAGTTCATGTGGCTTAGAAAATGCAACCTATGAGAAAGATGAAAAATCTGAGAGTGCAGAACTTTAATTCTCTTTATTCATGGAAAAGGTACTTATAAAAAGATGATCATTTATTGCTCAATGAATTCACTAGAAGGAGGACTGGAAGAAGCACAGGAAATATTAGTTAAATAGTACATTGAGAAGAATTAAAATACATTTTGTGATCATTCTGCCAAGCAGTAGACCCACTGAGAAGGCTGTAAAACATTCTTTACCAAAGGTTTTTCGGTAGATTTAAAGGTGCTTGTCATAGATTATTTAGGAGAAAAAAAACTGACAAGAGCAATGTCAGTTATCATGGATTATCTCTTCAGGCATATTCCACCTTTCCTACATATTTATAATTCTGGCGTGATCCTAAACTGTTGTGAGACAAAAATCTCTAGTCATTTGCAATCTTACTAAAATCAATACAAACTGGGAAAACGGTTTTGCATCTGACAGGTCCACTCATGTTATCAGCAATAGTAATATGACATTTTTAGGAAAAAGGATTAGAACTAGGTGTATATACAAAAACTATTAATAATTAAGAAAAATCCATCCCCATTCTTGATGGGCTTCTTCAGTTGTAAACACATACTTAGCACACTTCCTCTATGCTCTTGTGCAAAAATGACCATGTAAATAATTCTCTCCTCTTTTCTTAGCTATCAGTTCATCAGTAATATTGGGCAACCTCCAATCTTGGAAATTCTACTAACAATTTCTGAAAGTCTTTTCATAGTACCGAAACCAGTCACTAGAAAAAGTAAATAGTAGTTACTAAAAACAAAAGAACCCAAATTCTTCAGCTTTGTCACTCCACAACTGAAGCGCTCTTCTTTCAAATAGAGTTATTTAAATTCAGTTAGGATTATAATTATATTATGCCATCTTAATTTAAAATGAAGCAAATTTGAGTAATTTTGAACCCAGCAAACTCCAGAAACATTTAACAGGGATTTTTCCTGTGAACTTCTTTATGCATTATATTTCTACAGCTAAAATCACCTTACTGTGGTTGTTTTCATAAATGTATTGTACTCCCATTTTAGTAAACTTCTGTATTAACGTACATTAATAATCAAGCTTTACCCTTTACTGTTTGCAGAGATATTTAACCAATAAAATTCTGTGTGTGATCTCTGCATTCTAAAGAAATCCATCAAATCTCTCAGATCTTCTATACTATGAACTGCCTCATTCAGATGAGAGTTTGGGTTTTTTGGCTATGACTGCTGAAACTTGTTTTAAGTTGCAGTTCTCATTTTCTGACAAAGTAATTTCATTTTCCTTGAAGCATTTGCAACAGCTATTTAATTGCATATAATGTCAGAACATGTGTCCTGGTTGCTCAATTAAATCATTGTTATTACTATTACATAATATTATTATATCAAGATATTTGGCTGCAGGTGTAAGTGTTCAGGCACATTCAGTTTTCTTTTTAAATGTACATGATTAAGCAACTGTGAGTAGATAACTGCTGGCAAATGATCTTTACAGAAATGGCCAACAGCTTTCATAAAAAAGAAGTCCAAATATGTTGTCAACAAAGATACTAAACTCTGATCTATGAAATATTTTTATCAGCAATAAGTGGGGTTTTTTGGGCAAGGAGACCTGAAACTGAATTTCAGGTTCTGGATCATGACCACTCACACATTATCCAGGAACATCAGTATACTTTTTCTTAAAATTTCATCAGCAAGTTGCAGAGATACTAAGAAATTATTTTCTCTCATGTTTCCCCATTCAATCTCTTGGCTTTTGTGATACTGCTATGAAATGTTCTCCAGTTGCCAGCGACTGTGGAGGATCTGGATTTTTAATGTCTTTTTTAAAAGCAACTGGCTTTTCTAATTCAGATACTTTTTGCATAACCTAAATAATAAAAACAAGGATATTTCATATCCCACCTTAATAACCATCTCATCTTTAATATAAGAGCTATATCTGAAGCTGAGTTTGACTTCAGGAATTTACTCAACCCACTGAGTCAACTAAGGTTGTGAAAAATACCCTGCTGAATGAGCTAGTTATAGTGGTCAAAGTGGTACAGTAGGTGTAGCAATACCGATACTAACAAAAACGAGACACAATTTGTCCCACTTGAAGAATAATAATAAATATGACTGCAAGAAAATCCCTGTCTAAACCAGTTTAAGACCCATCTGTACCTGTTTATCTACATAACCTCTTTAGAGTTTCTTACAGAAGAATGAATACCAGAAACAGAAAAGGCCTTGATGCTGTTCCTTGTCCTGAAGCTCAAAACCAAAATGAGCAGTCAGACCAGCAGGGAGACCAGTCTGCAGCAAATCCATAGAGATGCTGTAATTCATGCTGTCAGTTACCTACCAGGCACTGGTTGCCATAGCTATAGCTCCTCCATCCCTGTGTACTGCAGTAATACTGTCTTGAAGCCACAAAAGCATGAAACCTACAGAGATCTGTAGCAGAGGTAAACAGCCAAGCCTTGTGGTGGTTTTGGCCAGTCATAGTATCTGATATTAAAATTAATTTTAAAAAATAATAGGCTAAAAAGAACTTTGATTTTGCAAATGTCTTGGATCAAGGATGAAACCTGGATGCCATTTTCTCCCAGGCACATAATTATTTTCTAAGTGTATACAAACCACCCTTTCTAAAGAAGAAAAGATCAATAGTTAGAAAAAAGCAAGATTTTCAGAGACATTAAAAACTTAACAGCTAATAAAATCTTGTTTTGGCTGCAGGCTTTAATCTGACGTCTTTTCAGATCATATTGTTCAGCAATTTAAAAACAAATCAACTCCTCCAAATGATAAGACTGTAAATTATGGGTTTGAATGGTTTAAGCTCTAATATAATAATTGTATTGTGCCAGTGAAACTGTTAATTAAAAATATTAAAACACTGTTCAAAACAAACAAAGTTCTCTAGATATTTCTGGCTATTTTTCTAGCACTGACTGACAGAGCTGCACCAATACATGTCAGCATTCAGCTTCTTAAGTCCAAAGCATTACATTACTTTTTTCATAGCATTAAGTGATTTATATTATCAAATACTAGATTAGTTGTTTTAGTTACAATAAACTATTATACAAGTTATTCTTCTTTGCTCAGACTCCCTCTTTTGGAAAACTATTTTGAAACAGTGATAAAAATTATTAATGCAGTATAGATTCTTATGAAAACCGTAAGCAAACTCATACTCATGGATCAATTCTAATTTCACATCATATGCTTTAATTTCTTTTATCCCCTAAAACAGAAAATACAAAAAAACTTGCTGTGGCTACCAAGGAGATGCTGGAGTTCAGAAGCTAAATAATGCTGACATAGCTCATGCTAGAAAAATTATTAGCAACATAAAAGCCAGAGCACAATCCACAAATATATTATTAATGATGTTTTCTTCTCCAATCAGCAGATGGCCACTGAACAGCTCAAGTGACCAGTAATAGGATACATAGCTTTTAATCTCCAAGTATCAGCGTCAGGTCTGCCTCATGTGGGTTGTAACTGAAAGGTACTATTTGACAGGCATTCAATAGCAAATATGTAATAGCTGGTCTCAGCCTAGAGACTCTGCTTTTCCTGTGCAATCTGGTTAACAAAACTGGCATGTTATTTTCAAACTCAGGGTTGAGTAGGCCGGGAGACTTCATTATCCTTTTAGGTCTAAAGCGTCAACCCATCAAAACAATTTTGAAACCCAGGTGCAAGTGGGACAATGGACTCAGTGGTCAGTTTCCATTAGTGTCCATCAGGTGGTTTTGCATCAACTTGCCGCGCTGCCTCCCCCTGAGGCTCGGCCTGTGGCTAGTGGTGTTCGTTGCCTGCACGGTACGGCGTGCCCTGTTTGGGGAACTGCGTGCCTCAGTTTCCCCGGCCGGCGGCCGTCCGCACCAGACAGTTCACAAACCGCAGCGAGGACAAAGATGAAAGAGTGGAGTCTCTGTGCTACTTTTCCAAGTTTATTTCCTCTGCCCCTAAGGGCAGGGAGATAGATCTTGAAGGGGAGCTGATGCCGAGAGAATCTCAAACTTCTTTATCTCGGCTCTGGGGTTTATGGGGGTACAGTGAGAGGAGGATACAGCAGAGCCAACCAATCAGGAGGTTGACGACACATGACAGGAGACCAATAGAGACATCTCAGGTGAGAAACAAAGTTATACTAACTTATAAAAAATATATCTAAAAAGGATTTCAAACCATGCGAGCCAGCCACAGGGTCAGAGGCTCTGCGACATGAAAGAAGACGTGGCACACCAGGTGTGGATGTTGCTATGGTCCAGAGCTGTCTTTTGATTCGTCCTCGGGGATAGAGTCGGACGACGGGAAGTCGACCCACTCCGGCCCCCTCGCTCCGAACATGGGCTGTATCACAGCAACAACTAGATCAACTTTGAAACACACAAACAAACAAATAAAAAGACAACAAGAACAAAAAAACAATCTGAGATGAAAGGGAAAAAAATTAGTGTAATGAGACAGACTACCGCTTTCACAAAGTTTTGCATGAAGGACATGATGTGTTCTTCTTTTGCACACCCAAGGCACAAAAATGTTCAGTATAGATACAAACATACAGTATGGATGCAAAACATCTGTACTGTCAAAAAAAGATTTAGTAAAATCAAGTGATTATAACTCCCTTCTGCAGGAAACCTGTTCTCAACAAAACTCACCATGTTCAGTGGTCTCCATGAACTTTGAATTTATTAGAGGTTATTTTCATGTTTACTGAACAGAACCACTCTTACGTTTTCAAGGAATCCAACTGAAATTCAGAGGATTTCAATACAGACTCAAAGGCTGCCTTCATCACCTGGAATCTGACAGGAAAATTAGTCGTAAGAGTGGTAGAACCATTCTTCTTGTGAAAAGAAAATTACCATCAGGGTGTATTTGGAGTAAGCCTAGCAATAAACATCTTAAACATAATTAATCAGTCAATTTCAAACATAAGGTCAGGATTATATGAAAGGTTTTTAATGAGAATATTTTTGAAAATGTATCAGGAATGAAAGGGAATTACACATGTAAAAGTGTTGCAGACATGTAGCAGTAGGTCAGAGTTGTTGAGTCAGAATTGTTAAAAATACAACCTTGTTACCTCCTTGACATCCATGGACATTATCTTCAAGGTTTATCTGCTTTCAGCTCAATACAGAACATGAAGACAGATGCTAAAGACTGCTCTTGGACAGGATTAAATCCCTTAGGTTAAAGATGGCTGAACACATAATTTAAATATGTATCTCTGTATACATATAAAAACCTATTACAACCTTACCTCAATAGAAAAACTGAAACTCGGTTTGCATTTAAAGCTATCTGTTATCACTGTTATTAGAATCACGGTCCAGATTGCCTTTTTTATTTAGGCACTGGAGAGACAAATTGCCATAAAGATAGACAAGAGAGACAAAAGATGTGAAAAAGAAACAGAAACAGAGATTAACTTGCCAAAATCCCACTGCAAATTAATGGCCAAATTAAGAATAGAATCTAGATCATTCAAATCCCAGTCCTTTGCTGAGCTCACGGAGTATTCCCTCAGGCTTTTTCTAAGACATTTTTGTAAGCCATCAGTGTTTACTGGTGGTAATTAATGTTAGCCCATAAAAAGACCTTTTAAACACAAAGCATCTGAATTTATCATCTATCAGAATTCCACTTCCTCTGTAACATTTACAGAATAATCAAGAAGTTGGCTAGGAGGCTCCTGAATGTACATGCTGCACCATATGTATTCAAGGTTCACTCAAGCCTACACAAGCCTCTCAGGCCAGCTGATGCCAGACTATCTTCTGCAGCCAACAGCATGCACAGGAGTGCAAGGGGCAGCATCAGGTGATGAACTTCATTTTTTTCAGGCCTAAGCAATGCTGACCTAGACACAGCTAAGCAGCCTGGAAAAGCACCATCAGAGCTTGAACAATCCTGTAAGTGACTAGCAAGCCTTTGGATCCCTTAACTAATGTATACTTAATAAATTTTACTTTTTAGTTGCTCACTTTCCTCTCATTCTGGCTTCAAGGCCACAACTTATGCATATAGCTAATGTAGCATTAGTTAAATAATACTATATATGAAGCATACTGTTTGGGAAGTACATAGCAAAACCAGATCTTTCTGTGAAAAGGATATTTCCCTACTAATATTTCATAAACAGTGCTATAATACTTCAGCCTTGAATTAAAACTTCTGGTTGGTTCCATAATACAAGTAAATTAAAATAAAAATCTTAAAAGATTAGGCGTTAGTTCATCTAGTTTCTGACATTCTAAGTACATATTAAAATGACTTGACATATTTAGCAGAACTAAAATTCAAATCCAAGTTGGTAGAGCCAGGAAAAAATCTAATTAACTTGGGGTGATGAGTAGGATTTTTATATAAATGTATGTAAAGAAACCTTTATTTATATATCTTACATATCTTATCTTGTTTCTGTACACATTTTATTTACCTTATTACCATTATCCTCTTCACATACATAAAAGAAGCTTTAAATGTAAAGTGCCATGAGAATTATGAACAGGCACTTACGAATCTGCTTCTTTTCTCTGTTAACAACAGGGATTTTTCATTTCAATTTACATTAACAAGCAGATAGCTTTAGTTCAAATGCCTGCTATGGGCATTTAGTCTATAAATTAGAGAACACAAGACAGGCAAAGGGCTGCCCATAAAATTACCTTGGTAGCCCCAGTGAAAGGAAGAGAAGAACAGCTTTCACAATTGGTTCTTGAATCATCTTGTTACGTGTATATGGAATACTTCCCTGAACAGCCAAGAAATGTATGAAACAAGAGTCTTCAGATAAAGTTGAAATTAAATACATGAGAATAGCAATAAAAGTAAAAGCAGAGAACATACAGCATGCTGGAGACCAGACTTGGTTTGGGAAATTAAACTTTTCTAGCAGAAGAATTGTGATTAATCAGCTGTGCTGACATCAATACCTGCCATTTTCACAGACAGCAAAAAACTGTGGACAGCAAAAAAGGAGCATAAAGTTAAAACAAAAATAAACCTCTGTGAAGGGAATGCATCAAGCATAAAGATTATGTGTCATGGTTCTGTGGAATGCATACAGGCAAAAAGTCTGTGTCAAAGACCTTGTTTTATGACTTCTTAGTAATTGTCTACCCAATACTTCTAATCAACTTCCTGGTGTTCAAAAGAAATTCTAGCATACCTAAGAAATGATGACAAATTGTAAATACAACTCATATCTACACAAAATTTTTGAAATAAATACTGAACACAAGATGCAAGCAAATTTAATGTTGGTGCAAAGTCTGCACATACCAGATAGTCAGTACACAGAATGATATAAATACAGATGGAAGAGAAATCTGCAGTTAAGTTGGTCTAACACTTCCTATTGTAAGATTCTGGTTTGAAATGCTTATAAGCTTTGCCAATGTTTAATTGTTCTGTCTAAATTCTTTCAGAGTATCTGATTTTTTTAAACCTTTAGTAAAAATGGAGCTGACACCTTCTAAAATATGACTAAGCAAAAACATTCTGGTTTGACAAAGTCGATTAATTCTTAATAACTCTTATATTGAAAAACTGAATTTAGAATTATGAATTCCTCAGTACAAGACAGACATGGAGCTCCCTGGAGGGGATCCAGCTGGAGGGCTACAAAGTGATTAAGGGACTGGAGCATCTCTCTTATGAGGAAAGGGTTGAGGTAGCTGGGCCTGTTCAGCCTGGGGAAAAGACAACTGAGAGGGGGCCTCATCAATGTCTACATGTATCTGAACAGAGGCGGAAGAGGATGGAGCCAGGCTCTGCCCGGTGGTGTCGAGCAGTAGAGCAAGAGACAACAGGCAGAAACTGATGCCCAGCAAGATCCACCTGAACATGAGGAAGAATTTCTTTACTGTGCAGTGACTGAGCACTGGAACAGATTGTCCAGAGAAGCTGTGGAGTCTCTCTAACTGGAGATATCCAAGAACCATCTGGATGCAGCTCTGTGCAATGTGTTCTAGGACAACCCTGCTTGAGCAGGGAGATTGGACAAGATGACCCACTGTGGTCCCTTGCAACCCAACACATTCTATGATTCTGCGACTCAGGATTTTTACCAGCCAGTAGAAATCTCCAGCTGAATTAGAGGCCAAGGCTTTCATCACAACACATAAGGAGATTTTGAGTGCACCTGCGCTATCAGTTTGAATTACTGCCTGTTTTGTTCCAAGGTCCTCTTCATTAGCATTCACTCTGTGCACATGTTTGATTATTCCTGGAATATTCTCTGAATCAAAATAACAAGACTTCCTCTGAGAAAAATTCTAGAAGCCATTCAGTGACTAGCTAGCTCTAGGAAATGGTTCTCTCTACACTTGGTCCAATCCTCCAACACCATCTTTGCAAGCCTTTTGCCTGGCATGACCCCGCAACATATGTCTCTGATAACATGGTATAGTAGCAGATAAGTGGTGTGCCACAAGCATTTCTCCTTTTATCTTGGGCAAACAAAAAAGCGTTTTGTTATTAAAGAACCTTTCAAAATTGTTCAGATGTCTCATATGCAAAGAGAGACTTTAAATTGCCAAGAGGGAATCGGTCTGGCAGAGGCCTCTAGACTATCACAGCTTTTGAAGATAGGGAACCCTGACTGTAGGAATCAGCCTGACTACCAAAACAGACCTGGTAAGGCTGCATGATGCTGAGGGGTTCCAGTGTAGACCCAGGCAATGATATTTAAACCCAAATTTTATCCTTCTTAAAGTACAAGGTAAGAACTGGCCTGATCCCAGGAAGTGAGCACAGCAGAGGAGCGATACCTGCGCGGTGCGTGCAGAGAGGTTGTGGAAGGCCTGCAGAGAGGCTGTGGAAGGCCTGCAGAACTCTCTGTAAGATCCCCGCAGAGCCTGCTCGGTGCAGCGGCAGGCAGCCTGCCCTAGGGGGAGCAAGCCAAAAGCTCTGCTGGTGGAAGCTACTCCTCGCATTCTGACAAGGAGGCACGGATTGCTCCTGAAAATCAGAAATCCAGCGTATGCATCATCGCAGAAGACGGACACCTCTGACCATACGCAGACACGGACCCTTATGAGTCCACAAACTCATGGTACTTGCAGGGTTAAGTCCTGAGTATGCCTTCTGAGTATGTCTTTCAACTCTTCCCACACTGAGATAAAAATATACAGCTATATTAGCTATGACAAATCCTAAAAAAGGCAGAAAAAAAGTACGAAGTGTTGAAGGAGAAAATCTTGTATGGCATCAACAGGAGGTACAATTAATTGGATCTCTTCGTTCATTCCATAAATACCAACTTAAATATGATAAAATTGAAAATGTAGGAGTTTTAGCTGCAGTCACCTTTATGTCACCAGTCTCACTCATCTGATACAAAATTAATCTTTCCTTTGATATCGTGTGGGAAGAAGGAATGCTAATACATGTATGGGAACATTGTACTTACTGCAGCAAAAACCTGGAATGAACAAAGACTGCTAAAAATTGCACCAAAACACACCATAAAAATACTCAATTTGGACATGAAAAAGAGATGAACTATCAAAAATAAATATGTCCATCCTACCTCCTAAATGCTAGGCAAGGACAATAAATTTTAAACAGATTATTATATCATATTTCCAAGTAAGTCTTAACTCATTATAAAGACAAAAAATAAACCCACAAAAATAGTGGAAATGTGAAAGCAGACATCCTAATTTATATATGTCACAGACAGTTGCACCTCTTTGAGGTTTTTTTTTCCTGAAGAGATTCAACTACATGACATAGAGCAAAGTCTTGCTTTTAAGATCTTTTTATTTGCTTCACTGAGGCAGAAGAACATCAAGCGATTTGTACAAAGGGCTTTAATGTTACTATTTTTGTAATTCCCATCTCTCTGGAATTTGGGTATCAGCACACAAATGCAGGCACTTCTCATAGGAATTGGCATTCTGGATAAGACAAATGGTTCATCCAGCTTAATAGCCTGTCTGTTACTTTGATCATCATCCGAATTCCCCCATGTAGGTCATTTTAATACTTAATAACCACTGTGGTAACTGTGGCCACAAGCAGATAAAAATGCTTTAACTATCATTAGGTATTATTAGATATTTTTGTGATATATTATTTGTCCAGAATCTCTGTATAGTTGCCTGTCATGGTTTAATCCCAGTAGGCAGCTCAGCATCACACAGCTGCTTGCTCACGTATCCCCAGTGGAAGAGTGGTGAGAATCAAAAGGGTAAAAGTGGGAAACTTCATAGGTTGAGAAAAAGACAATTTAATAATAATTAAAAGAAAATACACAAAGAAGAAGATAAAAAAAATCCCAAAACAATTGCTCACCACCAGCCAGCTGATGCCCAGCCAATCCCCAAGTAGTGCCAGCCCCAGCCAATCTCTGCACACCTCCATCCAGTTTTACTGCTGAGCAAGACATCATACAGTATGGAATATCCCATGGGTCAGCTGGGGCCACTGTCCCAGTTGTGTCCCCTCCCAGCCTCTTGTGTACTCTCAGCCTCCTCACTGGTGGGCTGGTGTGAGGAGGAGAAAAGTCCTTGAGGTTGTGTAATCACTGCTCAACAATAACAAAAACATCCTTACGTTATTAGTACTGTTTCCATCACAAATTCAAAGCACATCAAGCCCCATAGAAGCTACTATGAAGAAATGTAACTCTATCCCAGTTAAAACCAGTACAATGCCTTAGTAACATTCTGCAGGAGTCCTCCATTCTCATTATTTACGTTTTTCATGTTCATTTTAAAATTAAGTTGGCCCAAACAGAAATCCAGGATCCACATGTTAATTAATACGGACAATGGCTACTGACAACATCTAATACCAGGTGTGTAACCAGCTATATGTGACATTTCCAAGTGGTCCAGAAGCTCTATTTAAATTCTGGCCTGGGCACCCAAACCTGGCCCACTTTGTCAGAGCTGTATTTGTATCCAGCCAGGCCTCCTTCGAACATGATTTATTAATTGAACTTCTTAGGTGAACCTCAGGCTTACATTGCAGGTTCACCATTCTCTCTGGCCCTGGTCTTCTGGATGAACCTTAACCCTTTGTTATAATTAGTCTTCTGTCCAGCCTTGCCTCCTTGGCTGCGATCTGTGTTATAGGAAGTCTTGTCTCCACTCTGGTCTTCTCCTGCCACTTCTGAGGGGATTTTTTGGGTGGATCCCTGAATTCTTGCTTTGCCTTGTCTCAGACTGGTACTGTCACCATCCTGACCCCACTGGGTCAATGCCCTGGTAAGAGCAGCCTGCCTTTGCTGCAGCCATGCTCTGCTTCCAGCTCTTTCTCTCTCATGGAGCATCTCCTGCTGCTCCCCAATACAAGACAAGCAAGCTGACTTCTGGTTTTGCCAATAAGCCTCTGGGAGTTTACTGAAAAGAGTGTTAACAGGAGTTTCACTACTTACCTGAAGGAAAGAGAGTCCTGAATTTTTTTTAAAAGGGAAAAATCTCCTAGCAAACATTTCCTATAACACTATAATTGCTTAAATAACTGATAATATTATTCAGCACATTCAAATGAAGCCTTATCAAGTTTTTTTAAACTTAGAGGCAAGGAAGAGAGTGAAAAGGATTTAGAGCAGACAAAACTTAAAGAAATCTGCATTTCAATGTAATAGTTCCACAGTCATTGACAATTCTTGAAGCTAAGATTCAGATAGCATAATTAATCATACATGAACATTTTTTCATTTTTTACTAGTCCAAATTTTACAAAAATACTGAGTAACATTACAGATAGAAGGCATCCAATACTGACACTACTACACGTACATATGATTAATTATGATTCTGAATGTTCATCTCTGGTTCTGTGTTAAGTGATGCCTATAATTGCCATTTGTAACTATGTGGTCACACATAGGGCTAAAATATCATGTTGTTTACATGCATGAATTTCCAAGTTTGACCTGTTACTAATTACCTCAAAAGAGTCTGACTTTTTTACAGCTGTGAATAAATTGTTTTGCAACTTTTACAACGCTGCAGATTGTGACAGCAGGATATCCAACACAAATGGGTTTTTAAATAATTGAGGAGAATTAAAGCCTTACAATTTAGATTGAGAACAGCACAAGAATTATTTAATGTGATTCAGGGTAAGAAGAATGAATCCACGCTTGTAGACAAAGTTCCTGAAAGATGTTTAAGCTCTTTTGTGAAGTTGAGTATACTGGTTTTGCAGCTTTTGATGTTAGATTGCAAAGAAGCAGAATCTATTGCAGGTGTTGATTACGTAGTTTGTTCCCTCAGTTCCTTCAGACATAATCTGGCAGTTTCACTATTCCTGCCAGGAAAGTTACCTGAAGTAGTATTTTGGCCTGTACAAGCAGGAGAAAAAATCTGTTTCTATTTCAACTCATATATTCTAGCCTCTTTACTGCCATTGGTGCTTCAGGTTTCAGTTCTCTCTTTACAGCTGACACAATGCGCCAGACAACAAAAATCTGCATCAGTCAATGAAGAGACATTTTGAGAAACAGCCTGACAATGTTTGACAATTATGTATAATGATAACAGTTCACTGGCTGCTAAAACCTTGTCCACAAGTTGCATAGTTTCAGCTGAGCCAAATCAACAGCTTCCTGGCAAAAGGTCTCATTGTCTCCTGTCGCCATTGCTCAGTTAGTTTTCTGCCATTTTAACGAGCTGAACTGGCATACCACCCAATTAAACCAGAGAGAGTGCATGGGAAGCAATAAAGTCATACAACTGGGGATGGAAGACGTTATCCCTATCACAGTGACAGTTATCTGTTCAGTAAACTCAGGCCAGAGCATGACTGCTCAACCACTGTAAAGGGATTAAAAAACAAGCAACAAAACCAAATGAAAAGCAATCAAACAGAAGAGAATATCCATTGCAGCTGGAAAGGACTAACTGTGTAAATATTCCCCTTTCACATAGGACACTTGGCCCAGTTTCAAGCTATTAAATATTATCCAGGTGTTTTACACAATACTTGACATTATTTGGTGATTTAACTCTTGCAAATTTAGAGAATTTGATCAGTACAGTAAAAAATGCAAATTGCAAACTATGCTACATACATTAGTTTTTGACATTTTAATTATAGAGATAACCTAATCAGTGTGAATGTTCTAGTTTTTGAAAACACCTAGTTTGCATAAAATGTTCAGAAGTTAATGCAAATATTAATATAGTCATACTCATGCTCAAATTACATCACCTTATTTACATAGTTATTCCTACTCTGTAGCAGAATAATTAGGCGCACAGTGACATACCGTTGTAGTAAAAGTAAGATTTCATCGTGTAAGTCACTTATCTTAGTCTCATGTTTTATGAGGACACTAGAGCATACAGATGGAACTATTTTTCTTGTAAACCTCCTCCACCCACTGATTATTTCATATAATAGAGCAGGCCCTGAAAAACACAATTGCTTTCTGTTACTGGTGAATTAGACTCTGCAGAAAAGTGAGGTGAGGGGGAGTCAAGTTTTCACAAGAGTTTCTACATCTGTGGTCACAAAGAAAACCTCATAAATGTTAACTCAGTCAGTGCCATCTTTTAAACCTGTATTTAGTTCAACATATTGATTCAAGGTTTCCCAACTAACTGCAAAATAAGGACAGAATTTTTGCTGCTCCTATTCAGAAGTACTTGGGTAAGAACAAAACTGACAGAGTTTTTCCATTATTTGGAAAAACTACGAGCACTAGCAGCACAAAAGAGGCCAAGAGCCAATGAGAAACTCATTAAGCTGCTTAAACTGATCTAAATCTAGGCTGCTGAGGTCACATCCCGCCCCCGCCACATATTTCCACGCCCTTCCTTCAGCCAATGCTAGTGTTTACAGAAGCAGGTGGTGGTGCGCCAGTTCAAGGCAAAAAAAATCCAAAACAACAAACTCCAAACCAAAATCAAACCAATACATCACTTTGGACAGTTTTCAACCTGATCAATTCTACAAACAGGTTTAAGCTTCATAGTACCAGCGTCAGTGCAGGGGAGGGAGATAGGAGCACAACAGCTGGGAATTAAGAGTAGTTTAAGCTTCTACAAAACTGAAACCTAACAAAGAAGTGGAAGCTCTTGAGTTTATCCTTAGCTATACAAACCCTTTCACACACTGATCGAACTCTGGACTACACATGGAGGTAGATTTCTTTCCTTTGCTGTCTCTTAGTATGTCCAAAATCCATGTTATTCTGTTGGTCAGAAATGTCATTGCTTAGTAGCAACTCATTCATGACCCGCTCTTAGCAGAGGCACAATAGCGATAACTGCACCTCATTTCTAAACTCTCAAACCAGAGAAGATGAGAGAAAGGATAACAGGCAGACATAATTTGTTTCCTAGCACTTAAGAAACAGCAAAGGAAGGGGACTGAAGTAAGAGGAACAGCTCTCCACAGTCAGTAAATTTCTTTGCAGTGCCTGGAAAAAGGAAAGTTTCTTCGTCCTTTTCGCCACAGCAAAAGTAGTGTTCAAATATAATGGATATAAGCTGATATAAGTATCTAACGTTAGATACTATCCCATCAGACACAAGTGTTTATTAGAATCCCATTTCATAAAACTGAGAGCATATCTGCTTGCTCATATTAGATTTGATAATCAGAGGTTGGGTAAGGAATGAGATAAATTTCACTTTTATGCTGTATTTATTAAGTTGTATTTTTTCTATCCTTTAGCAGTACAACACAATCAGTATTTAACAAGTATGTCCAATCTAAATTTAAAATACTTTATGTCTTGATGCTATTATGAGTGCCAATGTCCGCTGCACTTTTTCTTCAGCTAACAGTAATTTGTGGCTTAATCTGACCATGTGAGAAATACAGCTTGTAAATTTTCCAGATGAAGTATTTGTGCATTTCTTCTTTTGTTTAAGATTGTCCTAATTTTTGCATTCTGGTTTTGGGAGATTAAAAAGTGATTTGTTTGGAAAAAATTATCTCTGGTACAGGTGGGTATAATGAAAACCTACACAGCTGCACTCAGGCTTTTAAAAGCAACCAAAATATCGTTACGAAACCAGGCTGGAACTTCGCAAGGCTCACCTTCCTCATCCACACACTGCAAGCGCATATTGAAGACCTCAAAATGATGATGGACACACTGGATTTCTACGAGAGGGCCAGCGAACTTCAGATATGCCCTATATTGTTTTATCTCCTTTTTTTTTTTTTTCCTTCCCCTCAACGTTTCCGCTCTCCAGTGACGGGCGCCCGGACGCCCACGGCCGGAGCCCGCGCCCCTCTCTCAAGAGCGGCTGAGGGGGAGGGTGCAGGGACTCCTCGCTTCCCACGGGCTGCCACCGGCTGAGAAAGAGCCTGCCGGAGGCTCGGGGCCCTGAGGCCACCTCAGCCCGCCCCGCTGCCCCAGCTCAGCCTGCAGGGGTATCCCGAGGCGTGGCCGGAGCCCCGGAGGAGCGGGTGAGCCCCAGGCCCACCTGAAGACCCCCGATCCCGCCGGGAGAGCCCCGGACTCGTCAGGAGAGCCCCAGAGCCGCTGGGGGGCGGGGGCGCCGCCAGCCCCGCCCGCGCGGTGACGCGCCGCGAGCCTTGGCCCACGTGACGC
>VZTI01004555.1:2638986-2722386 GCA_013397865.1 Struthidea cinerea | reverse complement strand
GGGCTGGCTGAGGCGGAGCGGGGAGGGGGGGGTCTCGCTCAGGGCTGGCCCGGGGGTGTTGGGGAGGGAGAAGGGATAATTTCTACGGCTACTTGCCCGGGCCCCGTCCTGGGAAGTTTCGCTGCTGCGTAGCTCTGGCTGCAGTGGGAGTTGCGCTTCGGGGATCTCTTTCAAGGAGCACTGACCGCCCCTCGGAGTCTTTCAGCTCCTTTTCCTGACAATAGGAATGAACCTAGCTTTGGCCCCGCTTTGCCTCAGGCTCCAGAGTGTGATTTGTCTGGCGGCTACGAAAGGGGCTTGCACAAGTAATGATCGCAGAAAACTTGTAAATCCGGCAGGAAGTTAGCTGGATTGCACTTTATTTTGTGTGATAGGCAATTAGCCATATGAGTGGAAGTCAGAAACAGTGAAGTGTGCGGTCTGCCTCAACCCGCTGCTGTCCCTCTCGACTGCTTCTGTTTGGCTTTTAGTTTGTCAACGTCACTTTAAAATTAGATGTAGGGAGGTGGGGTGTTGTGGTTTGTGGGGGGTTGTTTGCTTTGACATTTTCCCAATATCCTTGGCACTTTTGATGTTAAAAACATTGAAACTTTTCTTCACTTTTTTGAGAGTAATAAATCTCAAAAATGGGTGAAGGATTCAAGGTAAGTGTAATGCTGTGAGGGAGAAAATTGAGTTGTGGGCCTACTTCTAATACTAGACTTTCTAGTCCCTAGAACAGACAAAATAATAAAGTGTAAAACGTGTACTATACTGATGGCTAGTTTCAAAGCTAACCTAAATATAAATATTTCTGAACCAAAAAACCAAAAAGAGCAAGGTAGTAAAACTAAGTAATGTCTTAGACGTAGTTCAGATCACTTGCGTTCTTTGTCCCCACCTGCTTACCTATGTGAAAGGTTATCTTTATAGGTGAATTTTAAGGCGTAAATAAAATTCCAAAGTCTTTCTAGAGATAAAAAATGTTTAAAGTGGCTTTGTAGAGACTGATAGGTCAATATTATCATCTTCCAGTAAAATAGTATCATTTTTATTCTGTCAATTTTATTACTTTTAGCGAGTGTCTAAAAAAGCCTGATTCCTTGACTTGAAAATCTATCTATATCTCCGTTTTAAAAAAAAAACTGAGACTGCAAACTTTTTTTTAAGGAACCTGCAAAATCAGTCAAGAGTGGAAAAAGTGGCAAAGATGGACAAGATAACCAAGAACATGAGGTAAATATTACTAAAAAACATAGTATTCACATTAATTTGTAATAACTCCTAAAAAGTGTTTTAATTTTTTCTACATTGTAATTTTGACATGACAGGTAGTTTTGAGGGAAAATGGTTGTGGAACTACTGTCCTGGTATTTGACAAGATAAGAGATGATGCTTTTAAGGAAGTCAGTTTTATTTAGAGTAAATAAATGTTTGCTTACTACAGTCTTAAATACTCATCTATTCCCTTTTTTGGTTATGAGATGTACATCTGTCTTATTTTCTAGTCTTACTTTGAGTTTTTGGGCTTCTCTTGTTGCTCATTGTCATTTTTAGCATTCTCTGTAATTCCCAGAGGTCTCTTCTCTCAAACTGTAGATGCTGGCATGTCAGTTAAGTGTCAGTAGCCTGGTTTATTGTCAGGGGACCTTAGGCTTAATCAAAGGCTGCCAGCTGTTGTGTTTTGTGGTTTCTTTTTATAGGTATAATTGTGCTATTTTTGACTAATTATTCTGTTGATTTTTTTCCTTCTGCATTTCTCTGTTTTGCCCACCAGCAAGGCACAGCAACTTGAAAGGGGTCGACTAAATCGTTATTCACTCCCTTTCCCACATTAATCCAGAAGCTCAGAATTAGTAGTTTTGTTTCGTTTGGAAATCCACTGTTTAGGTGGATTTCCTGAAATTTCCTTTAAAATGTTCATAGTAGCTTGAATGTAAAATGGTATACTGCAAAGTTATGTATTTCAGCCTCTAAACAACACATCTTGATACTGAAAGATAATGTTTGAGAACAAAATACTCATCCAGCTTTACCGTTTTTCCTGCTCTGCAATGACTGTTTGGGATAGCTGGGTTGGACTATTTATTATGTGCACTTCAATGAGTTCTTATTTGTCTGTGGTGCAGAGCAATTCATGCTGCTGTCATAAATGAAGAAGATCATTAAAACTTGTAAATTACATGTAAAAGTATTTTGGCAAATTTCCGTAAGAGTGATTGAGTTTTGGTGGAGGGAACCTAGCTACTAGAAGGGATCTTAGCTACTAGGGGAGCTTGTAGAATGAAATGGGAAATGTCAGTGTAGATGTTTATAGTGGTGTAAATAGATGTACTTCATTGTGATGTGTTCTGTCTTTATATTGCTGTGATATTAAAAAGAGTGTCACTTGGCCATAATTTTAACTCCTGTGCAGTTGTAAGGCTTGTCATTATCACCATCTTTGCAGAACATTTGTTGAATACTTATTTTCTCAAGCTTCTGAATGACAAGTTGCTGAGACCAAGACTTATTTTCTTATTCTCTCTTAGTACTTCAGGATCGAGTGTAAAGCTCCCCTAGATAGTAAGTGAAGAGCTTTGTATGCTGGCCAAAAATGTATACGTGGGTTTCTTTGTAATTTCTTTCCGTGTTTTTAGATCTAGATTTTTGGGTTTTAAACTTGAAATGTGAGAGACATGAATCTCGATTGGAGAATGTTTTACTGTTCATACACTGCTTCTTCTATCCATCCAGGTAGAATTCCCAATCAAAAATACTGTTCACTTGTCTATGATACTTGATCATACATGAGCAGGGGCAGAATGGGAAAGGAACTGGGAACAGGACTAGCACATATAGTACGGTTGTCATTCCCAGGGGGCATTATTTAGTCTCTGTACAATTTTGAACACCTCAGTGCTTGACTCATTATCTTAATTAATAGACTAATTGCACACAAATAGTAATGTAGACTTTGCATTCTAACGTGGCTGGCTGTAATCATGCTGTATGTTACAGCATGTTGCTGGTGCTTATAGGAGCAGAAAGGAGGCTGTTTATTAACACAGTGAAGATTGTACTCCAGAATATTTCTGTATTTACCACTGTTAATACATTTTTAGGTTTCTTTTCTCTTCAAAAACGGTTGTCGTCATATGTCCTACATATGTTTTAACATGGCTTTTAAAAAAATCCTCTTCCAGACTATGAGTCTGGAAATATGCTGGTTCATTTGGCTTTTTGTTTCTCAAAATGCATTTAATGCATATGCATTTAATGCAAATTAATTTAATGCAAATGGCAGATTGTAAAGACTAGAAACTGTCTGCTATTCAAAGAACAGGGACAACACAAGCAGCAGCATCCCACAAATACTTTATTTATAGACACTTTTATAGCACTTAACTTAGTTCATGATGCCTTGAATTTCTATAGATAAAAAAGTACAACAGATCTTAATTTTTACAAAAATGAGCACGTGTTTTTCCTGTCTTTGCAGTCAGGGAAATGAGGTTTCGGTTGATGGAAGCTGTACAGCAAATTTGAAAAGGGATTGAAATGATTCCTGGTATACTAGGTCCAGAATGCCCATGCTAAAGGAGGGTGAAAATTACTTAAGCTGATGGTTCTTGCATTAACTTGGTTACTCAATGTAATACTAAAAAAGCCTTGCTACGTGTGAAGTAACATGGACCTCTCTTCTTATTTGCTGTGTGGTCAGCTGCTGATGCTCAAGGAGAGAGAATCAGAAACAGTAAATGTATAGGTATGGTCTTCCATCCTGGTATACTTTTCTTTAAGGCAGTATGTGGTTTAGAAAGTTGTTTAGCTGGAAGTTGTATAGAATTGTTTTAAAAATATTAATTATGAAACTGACATTTTTATGTTGGGGTTTTTTAATGTATATTTTATATTTAGATATTTTTTACCCCAAAACCCTGCTTAATGACCCCTAGGTGGGAGGAGTCCTATTACTTTGATTGTCCTTCTCTTGTTTCCATCTACTGTTCTCCTTTCTGTGACAGAGGTACCAGAAATGCAGAGTCTGTGTGAGGTGAGGGCGCCTTGTCCTTCTGTACCCAGTGCCATTACTCCAGTTTCCAGTTGTGCATGTTGTTCATTTATTGAACAAAAGCTAATATGATTAAGCTTCTATCTAAGCTTAGTTTGTAACCTGTTAGTAAATGTTAATAAATTAGACTAAATAGTTGCCAGAACAGTTGAATCTATTCCTTTAAATATAACCTCTTATTTCAGCATTTAGTCCAGCATACTAATGTCTTCAGGTTGTAAACAAAGTCTTAATCTGTTGTGTATTGGTTTACCTCTCTGTGGGAGTAGTGTCTCTACTCTGGTAAGTTCTTGGGGCTTTTGTTTAATAGTGCCCAAAAACTATACTTGCACCAAAAACTAATAATGCAAATTAAATCCCTTGGGTGGGGTGATTGGCTATTCCAACACTTGGTAACTTGTGGACATATACCCTGTGATCTAACTGGCTTTCGAAGACGTTATTTGTCTCCTGGATAAGCTTTGTTGTAGAGTTCTGTTTTGTCACAGGGGTGTGGAGGTCTCCTTTTGACTTAAGGCAGTGGTAATTTATGGACAGTCTAATTTTTTTAGAAAAGGTGACTTGGTAATAGTTAATGACTGTTGGAAAACATGACCTTTTTCTATCTCTAGAAAAACCTAACCTAAAATAATTCAAGTGCAGTACTTTAGCAGTGGTTTTCAAATATTACCACAGGGGAAGGAAGTTAAAATTTTAACCCTATATATGCTTTATTTCTGACTTTTTTTTTGTCTGTGGGAGAGTACGTGCTAAAACTTGTTCTTTTCACCAGTCACTGGAACAGTCCAGGACAATTAATTCACTACTGTGGTTCACCTGGGGGATGGAAGGGTCAGAAGTAGCTGGTACCCTTTCATGCAAGACAATAGTCTGGTATAAAACTGGGTGACTGGGAGTGATAGCTACTTCTAGGTCTAGCTGGACTGGCCTAAGATGGCATGAAACTTTAAAATTTAATTTGTATTAATTTTCAATCCAGATGCTGAGCGGTCTGTAGAAGGCAAAGACTATTTTTGTTGTTTGAGAAAGTATTGGCTTGATGACTATCAGCAAATGAGAACAAAAATTATAACTCATTCTTCTGCCATGCAGAAAAGCAAACGGAAGACAAATGTGGTTTTGAGCAGCATGTGTGTGTTTGTGTATTATCTTCTTGTTTCCATGTGCTGTCCTGGTTGGTTCTTTCTGCTTTAAAGGTATTTTGATGTGTTGGTTTTTTTTTTTTTTTTTTTTTCTTTTTAATAGACACAAATCAAAATGTAATAAAATGTAAATTGTATTAACCATTTTTCTTGCTATGAAAGAAATGGATTTATTGACGGGATGTGTTGCTGATGTTGGACTATAATCACTGCTGAAACCAATTTAAAAAAGAATTTTAAGTCTTTTAAGTGCTGATCCATGTTTCTATCCTGCCACTGTCTCACAGCCATCACTTTTCAGTAGGTTTATTACTGGTAATGTGTTCCACTGCAGAAATTTTGTAAGATTTTGTTTTCAGATGTTTTTCTTCCATGCTTTTTGAGGCCTTTTTAATTTAAAAGTTAATTTCTTAAGCTACTCAACATAGTGGTAATACTTTTCAGTAAATGGAATTGCTGAAAAATTACAGAAATCTCTGTTTTATGGGCCATCTTCAAAACACTTCAGCAGAAGTAAGGATTTTCATCCCTCTGAAAGAACCTCAAGAGGTAGCTATCCACTTTTCCATGATCGCCTTTCCTGTATTGGCCAGCACATGGTGGGAAAAGATGGTCAGTATTCTCACTACTACTTTTACTGATTCCTGATTATATGAACACATATGATTGTCACTTCCATTAAAAGTAGGAAATTGCAAAAGGAATGTGTAGTAGAAGCAGTGTCGATGGTTTTGCATGGCTTTTTTAGCTGAGATCATATGTGGAAGTATCCTGACCTTTAAAGGAAAGCAAGGAATAGACAAAAGCAATAAATCCAGCGTTATTCTGTGTTAACAGGTTTCTGTGATGAGCAGCAGAAGTTATTTAGAAAGTTGACTGGATATTTTCTATATCTGTTGTTTATTTTTCTCATGTTTACTGTTTGTGATTTTCATTGTGGTGCTATTTACCCTGAGAAACAAACTTACCTGATCTTGAAGATGGTGCATTGGGACTGTTACACAGCATCCAGTTTGAGACTAGAATTTTCTGCTTCAGAGTTTTTTAAAGTTACACTTGAAAGTCTTGGCACAAGTAAGTACTAATTTGGCAGTTCATTTAGGCACCACAGCAGAGGAGATTGAGGTGTGGGGATTGGGGAGGGGAAAAAGTTCTGGGGTTTTCTCCTCCTTGTTAATATGTATTAGGACTACTCCTAAATAATTTCTGGAAATACCTTCTTGTCACAGATATGTATTTATTCATTTATATAAAGCATCCGTCATTTAGGTCTTTTCCATTATTGTTGTTCAGTTGTAGAATCACAGAACAATTTAGGTTGGAAGGGACTTTAAAGACTATCTACTCCCAATTCTTCTGCCATGGGCAGGAACACCTTCTACTAGACCAGGTTGCTCAGAACTCCATCCAGCCTGGCCTTGAACACTTCCATGAATGGAGCATCCACAACTTCTCAGGGCAAACTGTTCTGGTACCTTACCACTCTCACAGTAAAGAATTTCTTCCTGATATTTAATCTAAACCTACTCTCAGTTTAAAGCCATTCCCCCTTGTTCTGTGCCTATATGCCCTTGTAAAAAATTTCTGCATCTTTCTTGTAGGCACCCTTTAGGTGCTAGAAGGCTGCAATTAGGTCACCCCAAAGCCTTTTCTTCTCCAGATTGAACAAACCCAATCCTCTCAGCCTTTTTTCATAGCAGAGGTGCTCCATCCCTCTAATCATCTTTGTGGCCCTCCTCTGGACTTGCTCCAACAGGTCCATGTCCTTCCTGTGCTGAGGACTCCACAGCTGGATGCAGTGTTCAGGGTGGGGTCTCACCAGAGCAGAGCAGAGGGACAGAATCCCCTCCCTGCCCTGCTCCCCACACTGCTTTGGATGCAGTCGAGGACACGGGTGGTTTCTGGGCTGTGAGAGCACATTGATGGGTGATATCCAGCCTCTCATCCAGCAGCACCCCCAAGTCCTTCTGGGCAGGGCTGCTCTACAGCTGTTCATCCCCAGCCTGGATTGATACCAGAGTTGCCTGGACCCTGGTGCAGCACCAGCACTTGGTCTTGTTAAACCACAAGATTCACATGGGCCCACTTCTCAAGCTTGTCCAGGCCCCTCTGGGTGGCATCCCATCCTTCAGGTGTGTCAACCTCACACTAGTTGGGCAGTCTCGGTAACTCAGTAGCACTGCATTATTGGATACATTTCATTCATCATCTTTGAGGTGTAAGATTGTTCTTTACATGTTCTTCGTAGAAGCTGGTGTCCTTTGCAAAGAGATACATTTAGCACTGGTAGGCATCTTCATCACATAACAACCGTAGCTGGGCCCTGGCTCTTCTCTTCAGTATGTGCTCAGTTGTGTGCCCCAGCTGGACAGGCAGAGTAGCCAGTGCTTTCATGAGCCAGTCCCATGCAGTAGTAGATAAAGGTGATGTTAAAACTGGTGGTCTTGCATTTGGAAGAAGAGATATATTATGAAATAAAATTGAAATTTCAAACAACTTGTCCTCTGTAGTTTGAACCCTGGAAGGACTATAAATAGGCAGCATTAGACCCATTATGTAGCTTTCTAGGGCTATTAGTTTGGGATTTTACTTGTAACATTAGCAAAACAGGATTTTAAACCAAAACTCTGTATGAAGTTGGGATGGATTTTCCCTTGAATCAGTTATAACTGATACAAAATAAAGTCTGTGGACTTTGGAGTGGGTTTGTTTGGTTTTAAACTGGTGTGCCAACTTCTTTAAAAAATTAATTTGAAAACTAATTTTTGATCATGGCTTGCAGTTCTGATTTTCTTTCCTAGAGAGATTATTTTAGTGGCTTGATATAATCATTAAAAAATACTTACATGTATACATCCTTAGTACTAAATGAGGAACTGTTTGCTGAGTAGAGAGATGCCATATGTGTTGCTCTTAGAGCATCTACGCAACTTTTTGTTTGTCTTTAACTTCTGTAATTTTCCTGTTTCCAGTTTTTATTGACATCATGGCTTTTTGGTTTTGGGAACGGGAATTTCCTTCTGTGGTCCAAGCAAAGGCACCTTAATACTGAATAGTGGAGGAGTTACCGTAACGGCGTTAGTTATGTAACTTTAATATTATGCTTTTGAAACTAATGGAATTATTAAAGTGTACTAAACACTGTTTATACAAGTATTTTATTACCTAAAATGGGATGCTTCTGAAAACAGGATCTTATGCCCTTCTACTTCTTACACAAGGCTGACAACTACTTGTGTAACATACGAGGTGTGAGAACTGTGTGTGGTTTGGTTTAGTACTTGCTATCTTCTGCTTCTCAATCATGTTTTTAAGCTCTCTGAATCCTTCCTGAAGCAGCACAGCAATGAAGGTAAAGGCTGTTCTAATCAAAAGGAGCAAAGTGACTTTCAAAAATGGATACCAGCATTTTGTAAACTGAAAACATCCTTTTCGTCCTTTGTTTCAAATTGCTTCTCTTAAATTTTTTCATGAGAGTTAAGGCCTACCACTTAGAGAGTGCTCAGATGTCCATTAACATGTGTAATACAGAATTGTTAATGTAGTTATCTCTTGGAGAATACAAACACTAAGACAAAATAGGTAGCTGTTGAATCTACCCATATGTTCACAGACTTGAAAAACATACCTTGTATGCATTTTTTTCCCCCTCAATTTCATTTGAAACCAGAAGAAATTTGTAGTTCTGGGATAGTAGGCTTTGGGGTTTTTTTTCTTGTGTAGTTCCCCTGCAACAGGCTTAGAGGGCTGTTTACAAAAACCAACCAATCAAAAGCTAGGAAAAAAATCCTGGCCTATTCCTGAATATACTTCTTAAAAGATGGCTGCCAAATATTATAATTTGCTACACATTTATAGTGACTTTTATATACTTCCTCATCACTTCTGAATTTAGCAGTCTGAAATACTGACAAGTGAGCTTCTCCAGTGACATGTAAAATAAAAGCATGATGAGAGCCAAAGATGAAATGATTTGGTGTAACAGTTCTGTAGAAGCAGTTAAGGTTATTATTCATAGAATCATAGAATGGTCTGGGTTGGAAGAGACCCATAAGATCACCCAGTTCCAACCCACCTGCCATGGGGAGGAACACCTTCCACTAGACCAGATTACTTATCATGGACTATAAATCTCTCANGAAAGAGCCCAAAAAGACCCCCCAGTCCCACCCCCCCTGCCATGGGGAGGAACACCTTCCACTAGACCAGATTACTTATCATGGACTATAAATCTCTCAAACAGCATCCAATACAAATACCAAATTGGTGGGCAGGAGGCGAAGTAAAAAAAGATTTCAGTATGAGTGTGTGAGGTGAGAAGCTTCTGCGAATAGATCAGGGAGCACAAAAATACCGACCTGAGTGGTAAAGCCACATGCGGTTGCCTTAGCTCATCAGTAGCCATATATAATTAAAATTTACAGTCTGGTATAGGAGTTGGTGTCTAAAGCAAATGAGTTAGTGTGTGATTTCCTTCAAATGCAGGAATCTTACATTTATATGAGTGCATATGTGTATATATATATATATATATATATGTCTAAAAAGCACAAAGGTAGTTTTTGTTGATTTGGGTTTTTTTTTTAAGTAAAAGGATGTTTCAGGCTCATCAGAGGGAAATTATAAATGAAAATCAAGAACTAAAGTAATTTAAACCAGGCCATCTTTTATGCAAATTCTTCATCCCTATATTTATATAAATGTTTTAAAATAATACTTAGGACATTATCTAGTTTAAATCTTATTTAATAAACTAACTGACGGTTGCAGGTAGCAATTTTTTTTTTCTAAGGGCATTTGTTGCTTTGAAGTTTTGTGATAGAAGATACATTAGGAAACAAGCGTTGCTGTGCTGCTTTTGTGGAGTACCAGGTACTCACTGATGGTGGTGTTTCAGCAAACACAAAGCAGCGTGAATCCACTTAAAGTCTGAGCCAGTATTCCGCAACCTCGGGCTGCAGATCTGAGCTCTGACTGAAAGGAATCAAATATCAGCTTGTTCCTGGAGTAAACTAGTTAAAGCAAAATTAAGTTTACAAGAAGCAAATGGAAAACAAGCCTTACGCTACTGATATTTAATTGTGAATGTAAAATTGTAGTGTATTAATGTCAAGGATGCAGCACACTGAGCTGAGACATCAGATTGGTTTGGTGTGTTGCAAGTCAAGTCTGTTACACAAAGCTGTGATGATACAGTTCTTTAGAAGATAAAATTTGAGCCCTGTCTGTAAGCAGCTAACAGGAAATACAAGCAATGCTTTGTGTTGTGAAAAATAAACAGCAGCAAGAAAGACGGAAGAGCTTCAGCAAGTTGTGGATCAGTCTTCTAAAGTGATTGTGACTATGAAATTTGTTGTGGGCACCCCTCCACAGCGAAGAGGGCCAGATGGCCTTTGCTGCTTGTAGGAAACATCCCAGTCACTGATGCAATTCAACAGACTCCCTGCTGTCTCTGGCAAAACACTAATGGAACTCCATAGTTAGACGTTGAGAAGAGCCAGCAGTAGCACTGCTGCATGTAAATGCAAAATCGTGGTTGTTAAACAACTACTACAACATAAATCCATGAGCCCTAAAATACATAAACTTTGCCTTTTTGCTTATCATTACAACAGCATGGATCCTCAAAGCTTGAGGATGGAGCTCTTGCTATAAGAAAAACATAGTAAGTTATGCTGAGATACACTGGATAGTAATCTCTACTACTGAGGCTCTTTAACAATAATAAGCGTATTTGCTAGAAAGGCAGCTGCAACGATCATTCTAGCAGCTAATCCAAATATCATTCTGGCAAATGATTTTGTTGAGGAAAAACAATAGACATCTAAATGGCCATCTGTGTGAAAACACCCAAAGCCTTCAGCACCGTAAGCTGCCTCTCTGAAGACTCCTCCATAAGTTGTCTGTCCAAACTGGCTTGTGGTGGTAAAACCAGTGAACAATAATGGCATAGTAGCAAGAATCTTCAACAAAGAACTTCAGAAACATCTGCTGTCCAAAATGGTACCCAGCAAACATGTTGTTTCCTTGCTGTTTTTAACTGTGTTGTTTATGGATCGGTGCTTCCTTTTGAGTATCCAGTGGATTCCATATCAAGCTTTGTATACTGATTCTGTGTAGATTGAAAATATTGATGTTAAAAATCATAGCTACTTGCTCAATAATAAACTTGTGATTGGGCACTACTTGCATGAACCAGAATTACTGCAGACTGTCTGGGTAGCTCTGTCAGGCCTTATCTTGAATACCATTAATAAAAAGAGTTTATTCTGTTATCTGCTTGGAAGGCATGTTGAATTGCTGCTGTTAACAGCACAGAATTGAAATCAGCTGACACATACTGCTCTCCTGGTAGTGTGTTGTCTTGAACAACTTGCCTTGGTCCCAGCTGCTGATGTCACATCACTAGCCCACTTCCTGCAGGTATGGTGTGGATATATTTCCCAGGTTGATGGCAGCTGGGCTATATGCCAGAGATGATCTGTCCTTGTTCCCACCCCCAAACCAGTAAATGAAGATCTGCAAAGGACAGAGCTCTGTGGTAGTGTTCAAGATTCCTGGAGTGTTCAGAAATTTTCACACTACTTTGAAGTTACTGCAGAGGGGAAAAAATTACACAGAAGGCTCTTTAACTGCTCTCCATCCATTTTGACTCCTTGATCTTTTATTTCAGTTCTCATCTCAAGAGAATAAATTAAATTCATTTTCTCAACCTAATTACATTGATTATGTAAAAAGCATTAACCTGTTAGCCAGATTATTTTGGTTACATACTGGGCCCTCATACAGTTTTGAAAATCAAGTTGTTAATGTCCCTTTCATGTTTTGTGATGATCTTTGTTTGGTTTCAGTAACCTGTATTTCAGTTTCATTGTAAGTATGTTTTAGATGTAATCCAAAATACTCTCATAGCATTCTGAGGCTGCCTTGGCAAGAAACAAGCTCTTCTGGGTGCTGTAGATCAGACCTCTGTTCATCTTAGTGAAAAATAAGTCCATGGAGGCTACTTACTATACCAAAAGGAAAAGAGGGAAGGGATTAATTCTGCATTAAAATAAGTATTTCCCTCTGTTTCAGATTCAGACTGATGGTTCTTTTAAAATGTTCTGTGATTTTTGCTCTGTGTACTTGTCTTTCACGGGGAACCTTAATCATGTGTGAATTGGTACAGGGTTCACCTATCCAGATTTAATAGTTCAGAATTCTTTCTCAAGGTTTTGCTGCTGCCATCATGGAGTGGTGTGCACACTGATATAAACTTGAATTCAGTGGTGATACTTGTTAGAAGGCAGAAATTTGCAGATTAGTGTTAGACTGATTTGTGTCAAGAAACAGCATATAGGGTGCTGCCCAGCACACTGTTTCTTCAGTCAGAGAATCTTCATTGCCTTGTGCTTAGGAGATCTGATTTTTGTCACTAGTAAGCCATCCAGTTTTTTAAATCTGTTAATGACAGATGCATCAAGGTGATTTTACTGTAATTTTCAAATCCTCACCCTGCTCCTATCAGTTTATCTTAGAAAGCAGTATGCAAGTTTGCTGCATCATTATAGAGTTGACACCACTTTAGGCTTGGTTTGGTTTGGCGTTTGATTTTGTGGATCAGAAGGCTTTGTGTCCTTTGGTCTAATTCAGTTACTAGTGAGTGTGCTTTAAAAGGTAAGGTCAGAGTTCTTCTGGTTGCCCTTGTTTGTCAAGGTAGCTTGAATAGCATTTTTGGGAGATTGTCAGAATGGGAGGAATAGGGTCTTCTGAAAGACTTATTGGTGTACGTGGGATGCAGGGTGGATCCTCCTTCCAGGCCCCAGTATGCTCTCTCTTATGTGTTAGTTGTCCAAAAGTAAAATTTGCATTGTGGGATGCTTGATGATGATCAGTTTAATTTAAAAAAAAAATCGGCTGTAGATGTAGATGTGCTTGGTCTCCTCCTATCTTTCTTTCCCTGGCTGCAAATTTAGTGTTGTTTTCTAATCTATACCTGCCTTTGTAATGTCAGAGGGGTGAAAGATCCAACTTTTCTCTAAAGAGTGATGTTAAGGTATGTACCACGTCCTGCTGGATGCAGGACTCAAGGGATGAAGGGATGCGAGGCCTATCTACCTTGGACTGTTGTGACTGTCAAGAAACCTTCTCTCCTCCTCACTTTTCACTCTCTTGAATTAATTTTTAGCTTAGTCAAGAGCACTGAGGAACATAAACCTGTATACTTTCAATTGTTAAAATCAGAATTTAAAAGTTGAAATCACACTTTAGCTGATTGTATTAATGTTCATTGAAATTTGTAAAGCTCTAGCTTTTCAGAAATAAATTGATCAGAAAACCTGAGGGTTGTGTTTTAATTACGATTTGAAAAAACACATTCTCAATGAGGCATTTTTCAGAGCAGTTTGTGCACATTTTTAGATATTTATCAGCTCTTTTGGAATTGAATGTGCCTATCTGTATAAACATTTGGGTAGGAGGGAGCCGTTTGTCAGAACAAGGGGAAGAATAGGTATATTTCTTATTCTAGTCATAGGAAGAGAACCGATACAATGGTATCTGTAGTTTGACTGTTCTGGTGTCAAGTACATAGAACTGTTCACTGATGTAGCAGAATGTCCATCACTTACTCTTGGGAGCTGTGGTATCTGTGGTAGTTTGGTTTGTTCCTGAGAGGAAGAAACTGAGCTTGGCTCTTTGATATGAACTAACAAGCACTGTACTTTCATAGACAGTGTGTTACCTTGAAATCTTTAGCAGATAGATACACAGAATTGTTAGTCTGAATTTGTTTGCCTTTTTTAAAGAGATGTGGTTAAAATTGCTGAGCTTTGTGGCTTAAGTTAACTCACTTTCTCCAGGTGCCCTTCTACCCAATGTTGTCTGCAAGCTCTGGAGGCCAGCTCATTTGTGGTAGCACCATAGTGCCACTTGCAGAGGTCATTGGGTATGGCTGCACGGCACTGAAATAATGTTTTAGAACATATTCTGTCAGCTTTCTGGTATGTTCTGGCTGACTGGAGCATGACTGAAAAGCAGGGGTGATCATGCTTGATGGTAGGAAGCAGGAGAAAATCTGTTGGATAAATGGTCCAGTGATTCAGGGCTAGAATTACTCTGGAGTCATCACTTCTAGATGGGAAGTTGCCATAGCAACAAAAAATGCTTTCTTTCAACATTTCTAGTTAGAAGTGTTACCCATCCTCTTAAATAACCACTTTTGGCTAATTTTAGAATTCTTCTGCAATTTCAAATACTTGCTTCCCTGTGGTCTGTGCATGTGTGCAGGCACATGAGAGCACCTGTTAATTTGAAATGGAGAATTTATTTGGGAGTAGAGGAAACAGGAAAATGGCTTTTCCTGTTCCAAGTAATGAAAAAATACAGGTGGCAGTGGAAAGTAGCCAGTTCAGAAAACCACCATTAGGCTCAAGAACAATATTGAAAGTACAGAATCCTGTGCAGTAATAATGTTTATAATGCATCTTAATTAGCATTTATTGCTTAATACACAGTAAGTCATTGCTTCCTAATTCTTAGTGCTGTTTTTCTTTTAGCTTAGTCTATTAATAGTTTTGATTGTAATGCTTTTTAAAATTTCAATTAATGGATAGAAATTATCTTGCAGATCACTTGTATTTCAGCATAAACATTTTTAAGCATTTAGTGTTTGAGAATAAAAAGTGAAATAGTCTGAAAAATGCAATGTAACAGGTATTACTTGCACGTAAATGCTTTCAACTTGCTGATGTATTCCATTTTTACTGGAATGAGTTCTAGAGTGTTTTTGGTAACTGAGGCTTCTGGTATTCACTGTACTGTCTCCCCTCATTTGTTCTATAAGTTTGTATAAGGGGTTTTGCTTTTATAATATTAAATTTGCAAAACGGTCATCTTAAATACTTAAATGTGTTTAATTAAAACTAAATGTTGCTTTCAGTCATCTTTGGTATATTAAGTACTGTGTATAATATAGTAGAATTGTTAATCTATTCTTGAAGCATACATTCTTTCCCAGTTATGCTACTGGAACAAAATTTGAATGAAATGACTGTCTTGGAGACTCAAAAGGTAGATATTTATGTATGGTAACATTTCCATGCGCACTGAATGTATACGCTACAAGACTATGCAAATTGTTCCCAGCTTTTCTGGGAATACTTTTCAGAACATGAAGAAAATTGGTTTCTCTTGTTTTAGCAATAGCTCTATGAAAATGCCACTGATGTTATTTCATGCAAGAATGAAGCTGCTTTCATACCTACTATACTTAACAAAATTCTAATTAAGTCAAACTGCCAAAGTACCAGCATTACAACTTGATTTCCATCATGAATCCCATTCCCATCTGATTTTTTTGCCTATTTCTTATCTTGTGAGCACCTTTTGAGAAGAATACGGTCTTTCCTGTAAGGAAAAAGTGCCAAGGTATATTTTAAGATGTATGGGCTTCTAGTTTGCGAATTTGAGAGACTTTTACAGCAAATTAAGGGCCTGCAAAATGAATTACAATATTGCAGCAAGAGGTCCTTGTCAGCTGTTTCTATATTTTTAGTGTAGATCACTCCCAGATGTTTTATCATTCTTGTAATGAATATCATGAAATTTTTCATATTTTAAAAGTTAACTATTGCCTTCTTTAAACCTGCTTTTCCTCCTTCAAAAAAAAAGGGAACGAGAAAGGCAGCACCACAAGTTCTGACAGGCTTTTGTTAAGGATGCATTTTATTCAGCTTGAGAGAGAGCACTGTCAAGAGTAGTCAGGGAAAAAACAGCCAACTGGAAACCTATAGTGGGAACCATTTTTCTTGGTTTATGTTATAAACTTCATACAGAGGTACAATGACAGTCTGATAAGGATTATTACAGTAAAAGCGACTTGCTTTGAGTAGGCAGTAAACCACTGCAAATCTTAAGGTATGTTTTAGAGGCTGTTAAAGCTACTACAATAGTAAGACTCACTCCTTTAACTTTCTGTCAAAGCCTGAAGGTCCTGGCCAAACGTAGGACTCTGGCAGCAAGGCACAGGACGAATAGGGAGTGAAAGGGTTCACCTGCTGTAAATAGACAAGTTTCTCTGATCCCTTTGAAGATGAACTTAAATACCTTGGAGACCTGGACTTCTCAGATGGGGTAAGGTCAGAGTAGCTGAGGAACTACACTATTTGAAAAATTTTTTTCAGTTGTCTGGTAACTTCAAATAAATGGGCTACTGCATGTACAGAGGTGATCCATTCCCATCTATATGAGGACTGTGGCACAGAAATGAATGCTGAAAAGATGAGCAGAACAATAGGTGGCAATACATTCAGAGGATGATGGATACAATAGTTTAATTAAAAGCATATTCATTTTCAGTTATTTCTGTGACTAAAATGGCTTTTTACAAGATTTTTCTCTCTAAGTTCAGCTCCAATTAACTGCTTTAATTTCTTTTTAAACAGGTGTCAAGCAAAAAATCAAATAGCACTCCTCCCCCAGCACAACTATCTAAAATCAAAGTACCAGCACCACAGACAGTAGTGAAGAAGGAGAAGCGTCAGAGTTCTTCAAGGTTTAATGTTAGCAATAACAGGGAGCTTCAAAAACTGCCAGCTTTAAAAGGTACGTCTTTCCTAAGTAAAATTACTCTTATGGGGAAATTTGGGCATGAGACCGAGAAGCATCTCAGCTATCACACTTCTAATAACTGGACAGCATACATAATGTATCGACTGTGCTCATAGGCAAACTGCATATACTTGCACTGGGTGGTTTTTTCTCAGTCCAGTGCAGTGTGCTCAAACCATGCTTTGTTTGTACTAAAATTTCTCTTGACATTGTTAGATGACCTGGTCTGTCACTATTTATGGGTCTCTTTTTCCTGAGCATGGGTCAAGCAGAGGGGTGTCTTTTTAGTGCATATGAATTTTTCCTTTGTTGATTTTAAGGTTTTGTTACCTTTTAGATTTATATTTACTGCCATCTGTGACGAAAAGATGATGATAACTGATGCGTCTTCTCTTACTAACCCAGCTTTTATCATCTTTATTTGCTCTGAAGGCTTATTTAGAGGAAACAAAAAAAAAGCAATTTTGAAGTGCAGTGTGTACTGCTTTCCAGTGTTCAAGATTGGCAGTGAAAGGCTAATGGATCGCTGAAATGTTGAGTACTGGTGTAGGCAATGTGAAATTATTGGGGAAATTATTGGATTCTTTCCTCCAGTCATCGTTTTCTTAACATAATGTATTAGTATTTTTTTGAAAATAAACTCTGCTTCTCAGCCTATCAGAATTACACTGCATTTCATACAGACCAAATTAGATTGCAAGAGTCTTCTCTTCACACAGATACTGTTTTTACAAAAAGAATCTGAAATACTATCCATTATGTTAGTACAGCAGCATATATACAAGGTGCTGTTTAAAATATTTCAAGACTAAACTACTGCTTACTTAGTTAATTTCAATCTATTTATTACACTTTTAAATAAGAATATTTAGGACCACAGATTATGAGTAATATGTTCTGTCTTTTAAACTTTTTAACATAGAAGGTTAATGCACAAGCTGTGACATCCAGGGCATGAGTGACATAAGCAAAAGACACTGAATTAAAGTAGTGATTTTTTATAAGAAGTTATGCATACAGCCACATCGACTGGCATAACCTTTTGTTCAAAGACTCAGCCACAAGGAAAAACATTTGTTTCTTGGTCCTATTTTAAATACGATGGTTCTGGTAGTGCCTGGGACTGCAGCTCAGGGATACCAGAACTGAGCATGCAATTTGAAGCAGTGTGGACAGAGAGCTGGAAATGGGAATAATGAGTGCAGATGGGAGAGGAGAGAATGAATCCATCTTACAGTGGTGAAGTTGAAGATCTGTTTCCACCTTGGCTGTGTTGCAGTTTAAACTAGTAGGCCAATGAATGGCAGAAGAATGCTGGCTTGTACTTGGAAGAGGGAGGAGTGAAAAAAAAAAAAAATCTTAAAAACTGTGTGAGGTATTTTCACAGAACATTCTAGCACTTTTTGACACAGTGTACCTTGATATGAAGAAATGGTAGGAATATTGTGCACTGTAATTGCCTTGAGTCTGCAGTCATTCCCCCCAGCCTCAGGTGAAAGGAAGGAAAAGAGCTTCTCCCTGGTGGATGCCTGATGCTGTGTCTATGTCCCCAGGCTGTCAAGGGCCAAACTTTGTTATGGAACACTGGTGCACTTGTTGATCTCGTGAGGGGTAGTAATTGCCACCTTTTATTAGTAAAGGTAGTAATAGCTTTAGTATCAAGTTGTACCCTGTCTCATGGATCATGTCAGGTGTCTGTGTAATGGCTGTGCTCACTGCATGTGCTTACTCCTGATGTAATTCCAACCTGTTAGGGTTGCTGAGAATGCTGTTGGCCAGTCATGCTGTTCCTCTAAAAGATATAGAGATACTTAATGCGCATTTAGTGGGTCAGGTGAATCTGGGAAGCTTTCTTTTTGGACATATTTAAGTGTATTGTTTAATGTCTGTGTCTGGACAGGAGTTAAATTGGACTGGTAGGCTGTAATTTAAAGGACTGAAATGATTAAGACAGGTTTGACTTCTCTGAAGTGCTGGGAAGAACATAGTATTCCTTCAGGTTTGCTGTGCTTAACCAGCTTTCAAACTCCTGTTACTCATAACAGGTGGCTGTATTTCTATGGCTACAGTACCAGGGGAACCTTTCTTTCGTCTGTAGTAGAGGAAGAGTTGTGTATTTTCTTAAAATGTTGCATTGACTACTGTGTAGTGTGATGTACTTTACATGAGACTGTATTTTAAGCACAAAATATAGAATGGGGTTGTCTTTGCATACTTAAAGGTCCATGTTAGATATGTGGAAGCTTGTAACTGGTAAGTTCTAAATGACCTGTGGTATTGGTGAGATAACCACCTTTCTTCTGCGCTGTAGGTCTGGAGATGAGGTCAGCAGATCACTTGAAATAGTGGGAGGGAAAGGAAGAGCTGCCAAGGTGGTTTTTCATCAAGATTTCTTATTTAAGAAATACTTTTTTGATCTTCAGGCATGCTGCAAACTTTCTCTTGGGTGTTGCACAAAAGTGCTGATGATAAGCTTCTGGAAATACCAGCATATTTGCCCTGGTGACTGGTATTAGTGTGGTATGATTTGTGTTCATTGGAGCAACTTATGATTAGTGTTACGCACCCTCAGATTATCCAGGAAATGGAGGAGCAGGATAGCTCAGATAATGCACAAAGAAAAGGAAATAGATTATGAATTAAGTGGCTCTAAGAATAGAGCTGAACGTAGAAAAGAGAAATTTCTGACGTAATTTGTTTGTGGAACATCAAGATCCACATATTAGCAAAGCTGCAAGCTAGTGAAGCTCCCTGCAGCACAGTGCAAGGCAGCCTGATTTAGTTGGGTAGAACAGGTAGCTTGTCTGCCCACAGATAACCCATAAGTATCTCTGGAGAAGTGCCTTCAGAACAGTGTCAAACATATTGAAAAGTTCTTAGCTATTTTCACCAAAAAAAGAAATATTCTGTGCCAACAAACTTGTGCTGTGTTGATTTCTGCTTATGCAGTTCCCCTTGTTAGCTAACATTGGTAGTACAGATACTTAAGTTACAGAAAATTGATTTTTGCTCTAAGTTGTTTATTGGGAAAAAATTACTTACTGGACTTAAGGGTGTGTTTTATTTTATTGTGGTTTGAAAGCTTGCAGATTAGTGCTTTGATTGTATCGAATATAAATGGCAAAGGATGCTTCAGGCTTCAGAAACTTACCAGTTTCTACATTTTTGGTTTCCTAAGAAAGCAGTTTGTAATTTAGGATATGTTAAAACTAGTATATTAAATATAAAATATTACAATTATATAAATTGTTAAAATTGTTTAAAACTTTAAAAATATGTTATGTATGAAATAAACCACTGAAGTGTTCAGTATTATTATGTAAATATACTTAAAATGTAGCATATCCAAGCTTGTGCATACCTGACCACTGACACACTGAAGGAGTTTGTGTTCTTTGCAGCTGCTGACTTCAGCTTTATGCAAGAAGCTTGAATTCATTGTTACACTATGAGTAATTTTTTCATGGTAAATGAGATTTTTAACTGTGCAAACAGGTGAATGTACGTGTATTTGTACATGTTATTTTGCAAGAATGTGCTGATTTTAGTAAACAGTAAATGTAGTAAATTGTAAAATAGAGATAACTTGGTATAAAGTGGGGAGATTTTTAAGGATGTGGTCTGGATCTTTACAATATGTAAGAAAATGCCGCAATGAGAATTTTTAAAAATAATATTAAAACACCCTAACTAGGATAAAATGTTTTATGCACCGTCAAACACAGTTGTGTCACAAATCTAACTTTAACCTTCAATAATACTCATTAAAAGAATGTACTGTGTCAGTTCTAGAATAACAAATTTGAAAAAATAAGTCAGTACTACTTAATATTCTGAAATGTTGCAAATTTTCCCAATGAACATATGTTAGTCATGCATTTGTAAATTTGGGCACGATTCAAAAATACACTTTTTTGTAGCATTTCTGTATATACTTTTTAAAAGCTGGGTAAAATCCTTTTATAGCCATATAAAGGCCTCTTGGATGCAGTGTCGTGATTTAGTTTGTGGGTTTGGGATCGGATTTTTTTGCTGGTTTTATTTGGGGTTTTGGGGTTTTTTTTCAGATAAAAGTGAACATTGTTTGATATGATCTTAAAGATAGAGATTTGGACATCAGCTTTTATTTTCAAATACAGTTCTGAATTTATTTTAAAAGTTACTATTTACCTCTTGGAGTTGGACTTTTAATCTCAAAAATGTGGATACAATATTCTTATAAAGTTTTTATCAAGGTAGGAAGAAATGAACTACATTGGCAGCTGTGGACATACGTACTGACTTTTAGTGCTGAGAAGTATAGAATTGGTTTTTTAATATAGAATATCTGCATGTGATAGGATTAAACAGATTCTGGTATTTTGTTGTTGAAGATCTTGCCACACATTTTGATCAGTCCTCGTTTTGATCTTCTGGTGATGTCAGTTTCTGCTTTAGCATGGTTTCAGCATTAGTGGTACTATTAGTCATATCTATTTGAAAAACCGAAAAACAACCAAAAAACCCCCATCCAATAAAAGTGGGAGAGTGGAAGAGAAATGAACATGACAGGTCATTTTTCTGAGCACATTTCATGCAGAGAGCATGGGTCTTGTTTTATTCAAGCAGAGACTTCAGAGCTCTGCCAAATTCTGACTCTGTTCTGTGTAAAAGAACATCAGGGTGGTGTCTCAACTTGCCTGCCTCTGATACAGGACTCTGATAGGGAGGCAAGCATTATTATTAAAGCTTTCCTAATGTTTTTAAGTTGTAGATGGCCGCCTAGGAGATAGCTCTGTTTTCATCGTCTGTACAATATTAAAGTCTGATGAATCAAAATTGCAGAAGAGGTGATTCTAGTTTGAGTCTGATACCTAAAAAAACAATTGTACCAAATTTTGATTGGTAAAACTGTTGAAACCATGAGAAAGGAGGAAAAAGTGAGACTTTCTCAAGAGGTCAGAAGTGTAAACTTATTGTGTGGTTTTCTCAACTGCAGAGTACAGATAAGTAAGCAAAACTGATAGCAAGTAAATGAGAAAGCAAGTCAAGTTTTGTTCCCAGTACTGCAGAGAAATTCAACCATGTATGTTGATAAATTCTACAAACTCTTATTGGAATATTTAAGTTTAAACTTGAGCAGAGTGTGTTACCTGTTCATTTAAAACTAGCATCTATTTTTGTGATACAAAAGAGACTGACTGGACATGTGCAATGTAATTGAATTTATGAGAATCCTGGTGCTAATGGACTGCTTTGAGGTTTTGAGGAGCATTTTTCTTATAAGCTGCTGAAATTTGGGATCTCAGTGTTTAAGATCACTTTCATTGAAGAAACCTACTCCTGCCACTTGTAATTTATGTAGAGAACAAATATGCAGTGCTTTGGCCTTTCCAGTTTAATTGTACTTCTTATGTGCATGCATGGCAATTAAGGAATTGTGTCCGGCTGCAAGGTGGTAGCGTCGCTGTTTAGCTAAAAGGATGTTATGCAAAGTAAGATGGTAGATTAAAGAAGGTAATGCTGCTATAAAATATAATTTGCCCTAATATATAATTCATTTAAAAGACAAAACACTGAGATGTTTTACAAATTAAATCTCATGTAAAACATCAATGAATGCAGTTTTGTGAAACAGATTCATTCTCTTCTCCCTTGTATGTGACCTACAGTGGAGTGAGTATGCTAAATGCTGTCCTTCTGGTCCTGACTGTGTTCATGCTTTTATAGGTTTTTTTGGCAGCCCAATGTTGTATTTAATTTATTGAAACAGAAAGTCCATCATGGAAAATACTGCAGAAGCTTGTTCTTTCCTGTATCAGTATGGTTGTGTCAGTGAATGTATGTATTGTATTATGTGAACGAACTGTGGAGGCTCTTTGTCCTGTTACTTTAGCAACTTGTCCTTCAACTTTGATCTTAAAAGCATTATCGGTATTGCGTAAACAGACTTGCCTGTACTGATTTTTTCTTTTAAATGTTTAAAATAATTACTAAAATGTGTGTGCTAAGCATGTACACTTCTTAAACCAAAAGCTAGCAATTGTTTGGTGTCTATACAGGAAAATATGATCTAACAAATGAGTAAATATTTTAATATTAATGGTTATAAAATAATTAATATTAAAATATTTAGAAATTATCCAGTCTGAATTGCTATGTAGCATTTTAAAGATTAAGAAACATGATAGCCAGTGAATGAAAAACTACCAAAAAAAAAGGTAGTAAATACTTTGCTTGAGTGTGTGAATTTTTTTTCCTTCAGCTAGTTTTACATTAAATCATAGGCTTGGATTAATGAGCCGTTTTTCATTTCAACTGCCCTATCAAACACCTACTCATTAGTCAGCAGCTGAAAGTGTTAGAAGAATGCACTACATCTGTCACTGGCAGCATTTCCTAGCAAACTTGTTTCCACTGAAGCTTGGATGGAATCCATAAAAATAGGATTTAAAATGTGGTATTATCTTATTTTCTAGATTCTAACCTGTCTCTGAATTCAATTTAGATCTCTCTTAAAATGTCTTTTATTATGCCCTCATTTACAAAAGGAACGTTTTGTTCCATTGCATAGATCCTCATTATAATCAGACCTACACATTTTTGCTGCTGCACTGAACTTCTTTCTTCTTAAGACCTTGACAGTTCAAACATTGAATTTACACACGTAAATATCAATCAGTTTTTGTTGGATAACTAGCATGGTCTCAAATTTTTACTCTTAAATGTAATTTTTACACTTTGTTTCTTAAAACTGGTATGTGTGACCTGTGTAATAGGGCCACAGACACCACTGAGTTTGGTGTTATTTTGGTGGATTTTGCATAGCGCTTGATTAAAATAGTGTGCCAGTATTTGAAATTAGTTTCTGCAGTCTGGCCTGGGAGTTACGTTTTGGTACCAGATGCTATTTTTAAAATAGATTTCTTTTAAGGTAATGATTTTGTGTTGTACAGCTTTCTGAGCTCAAGCAGTATCTACTGGTTTTTCTCCCTACCCCCACTTACAAAACTACTTGAGTATACAAGATTGGTTGAAGGAAAACTTGGCACTGTTGAACCTGTGTGCTACAGTGACCATGCAAATATTAGGAAATCCAGATAGAGACAGGAAATCCAGTCAGAAGCAGACGTTTACCAATTTCTCTTTAACTGATTTTTGCTATACTAGAAGGAGTAAGTATTATCAATTTTTCAATGAGGAATTGTCTTTTGCTGTGCTTCAGTCTTGGGAATTTTTTAAGGAAGCTGCATGATAGTTCATATCCCTTTCGTTTATCCAGGTAAGGATTTTTTTCTTATCTCTGTATTTCTTTTGATAGCTAGGTATTAACATGGTGTTCACGGCCTCTGTTTCCTTGAAGAATTTCCTCTTGGCTGTCCTTTGGAGTTGAGTCAGAACCTAGTAGGAGAAGCCCATATCCTTCCTACTGCTATGGTTTCTCCTCCAGAATGTGTAGTATCCAGTACCGTTACTTCTCTAAAACAAAGTTATTGTCTTTGAATAACTCATTGCTCAGGATTGTGATGAGACACACATTTTCTTTGACATCATTTATGAGAACAGTAAGTTTTGTGTAGGCTGTAATTGGAGGGGGGAAAAAGTAAACTACATTGCTCCTACCAGAAAAATAAGTCATGTGTATTCCTGTCCCTTTTTTGGGTGTCTGTCTGGTGGGCCAGATAATGGAATCAACATGGCTCAAACTCACCCTTTTCTCATTTTAACTCTGCTCAGTTTCCTAATCTGGTTCAGCCATGCAGCTGCACAAACCCCTGTACAGCAATTTCAGACAGTTGGGCACCTGTGCCTCAGAAGAGAGGGGATTGCAGCAGTAGTTCTTATAGGTTTAGCTCAGCTTAGACTGCCATGGAACACAGTCTAAGCAGAAAACTAACCTGACAATAAAGTGGCTTTCTGTCGCTTAGGGGACTACACCAACTCAGCTGTGGGTCTCATGACCACTGAAGCACATGAGAGCAAACTATTTTCAAATGTAAAGCAGTGAGGAGTGCAGGAAGGGGCCTGAAGTAGTCTGCAACAAGGCTGGCTTAGGTTGATGAGGAATAGCAATTTCAGCAGTTGTGAAATTTAGTAACCTTAGAGCTCAGACTAAATACACTCTCTTCCTCTCTCAATCAAAAAATGAAAACTCACATAGTCTGAGAGGTAACCAACCCAAGTGTCTTCATGTCAATAGAAGTTTGTGCAATTTTAATTATCTTATGTTGTTGATTCTGTCACTATCAGTTAGAATAGTAGGTGGCGTAGAATGGAAATAAAGGCAACCTTTGGGCAGGTGAATTTGCTGTGTGTATTGTGGGGGGATGAGAAGCAGGGTGGGTGGTTGTTTTTAAAATCAATAACACAAATGGAGTGTTTGTTTTTGAAAAAGTGGTACATCGCCTCCAAGTGTAAAGAGTATTCATCAGCTATAGTGCTGGATCCTAACTAAATGACCTTTAAGGTCACTTCCAACCAAAACCATTCTGTAATTCTAAAAAGTTACACAGTTATAGCCTGAGAACTTTATAGGATTTTTCCTTCATTCCCATCATTGGAAAGTTACAACTGATGAGCAGGGTTCAGAGGAAACCTGTAATAGCTACAGTTTCACTATGCTGTCAATATGGTTTTTAATTCATTTAATTCTAAAAATGGATAGCTGAAGTTAATACTGTTTTTCATTTTCTTGCAACAGAAATGTCTTCATAAATTTGTTAAAGTAAGCTCTTCCTCCCATTGATATTCATTAGCTCTGTTCCACTTGTACTAATATTCTTTCCCTTCCATTACGAAGTCAATTCCTAACTCAATTTTCTTTGCAATTTTTTTCCCAAATGAAGTTGCTCAAAATAATTCAACTTAAGTAAATATTTTCCTTTGGTGGCAAATCAAATATTTTAAGACTGAAACAAAGAGAGGGTATCAAACCTCCTGAGCAGAATGTACTCTCAATCTGTACAATGGTGAGAAGACTACAGATGTTGTTAAAAAGCAGAAGGTCTTATGAAGATCAAAGTACTTCAGCTCTACTAGTGCCCTGTCAGAATTACACCAGAAATACACTGAATTATGGCTGTTTTAACCAGTTTCTCAGTGGTTTGCTAAGTACTGGACTCAGACCTAACCGAGTCCAGCAAAGAGGAAGAAATGAGAACAGGGTATATGTTTTCAGCAAGAGAAAACTTATTGAATGTGACTGAGTGTTCTGCCAATAGAACTGCTAGCGCTGTGAATGTCACATTTGCTCTCTCTGATGAAGAACTTTCTAGCGGGCTTGACTCTTAAAGCATTACCTAAAATTTGCTATCATTCCTTCAACTATGAAAGCCATGCTTAGGTATAAATCGGGAAATGGCACTGTAACTAAAGTAATGTTCCCTTTTTGCTCTGTTGCTAAATTGTGTTCCTGGGGATCAGCAGCCTTCCTGGCTATTTAATCCTTGGAAGGAGTTCCAGAGAGAAAGAAGCAACAGCTGACCATTAAAGAAAGCAAAGACATGAGTAGAGAGGAGGAGTGATAGAGCAACTGTTCTTAAATGTATGGTTACCAGATGAACTGGAATTTTAAACCTAATTTTTGCTGCTTCATACTGTGGTTTATTACTATGAAATAATCTAATTCTGCTTTAGGATGGGGAAAAAACCCAGAATTTGCTACAAGATCCTGCATGTGAAAATATTTTTTAAAATTACCCAAGTTGTTAGTTTTTTCCTTCATCCATCAAAATCTTGTAGAAAACCTTGTTTGAGGTCAGTCTTGGTTTTATTTTTCAGTCTAGTTTTTTTTAAAGGCATATCTCTATGGTAGCTTTTTGTTTTATAAGGCTAAAACTCACACTGAACTCAGTGATTTTAAAAGTCTCTTCCAACCTTGATGATTCTATGATTGTAAGGTATACTCAAGGGACATACAGATAAAAAACATAAAGTTTTTGAGGACACACCTTCCCTGGTTTTGCCTAGATTGTAAGGACAAAGTATTTGAATCTCTGTAGTCTTAGAGCAAAGGTTTAAAAAGTTCATGTTGTTCATTTTGGTGTTGTCAAAAGCAGAATCAACTACATTTATGTCACACATTATGTTTGGTGATTTTTCAAACTATTAGAAAGCTTTCAGTCTTTTATTTTGTTTCAGTGTGCTTATTGCGAGAGGATTTCATTTAATTTCTAGCCTATTCTTCCTTGAGGTAGGATGCATTTACTGTTTGTAGTGAATGTAGAATAATTAATTCCTTCCACCTCCATAATTATTCTTTAAAGTACTTGGATATTCTCAGTCAAGTCCCTTCTATTTAAAAAACAAACACACCAACAACAAACAACAAACAACCCACACCACATCAAGCAGAGGAGCTTTTTTTTTTTTTTTTAACCAAGTAATATTTTACAGATTTGTTGTCTTTGGGCTTTCTCATCAGCTTTACATCCAGGATGTACTACTTTAAATTTGGCCTTGTCAGCAATCACTAAATCCAATTGATTTCGTATGGATGATATTCTTCTTTTTTATATCCCAGTTAGTCTTTTCCCTTCACCAATTGAATAATATTCATTACAGCACTAACTCACCTTTGACAGTGTATTACTGTAGTGTGATGTAATTTTTCTAACCAGGTACACATATGCCCTATAATTTGTTTTTATTTCAAATTTTCATCAGCAAATTACCTAATGGAAAAGTCTCTTCTGATGTGCGCTTTTTTTCTTTTTTTTTTCCCTTTTTTTTTCTTTTTTTTTTTTTCCTTTTTTGAGCAGATACAAGTTAGGACAGCGTCATAGATTAAGTAATCTACATACTTATTTGCACTATATGTGACATACAGTATTTGGGGAGAAGGATATTTTCCCTTTTTTTTTCTTAACAGTGCCAGTTTCTCTGAACATCACTCCCAGCAGACAAAATGGTCTTTCAAATAGCTCATTGTAAAAATAAGTGTGCAAATCTCATATGACGAAAAAAAGGCTGCTCACAGGTTTTTTTGTAAATACCTTAAAATAATCAACTAATAAGTTCAGAAATTG
The DNA here is from genome assembly GCA_013397865.1 of Struthidea cinerea. Taxonomy (NCBI): domain Eukaryota; kingdom Metazoa; phylum Chordata; class Aves; order Passeriformes; family Corcoracidae; genus Struthidea; species Struthidea cinerea. Next base: position 2,694,613 of record VZTI01004555.1, on the reverse strand, counting down.
TTATACTGTGCTTTTTAAAATTATACTTCTGAGATTATGCAGCAAAACTGTTTTCATATGTCTATATATTGCTTCTTAGTCCTTTACTTTTCAGTAATAGTTTTTAAAGTTTTTTATAATTACTGATCTTTTTAGAAAGGAAACCCAGTATTTTTGCAATATCCAAATTTAGCAACATTAACCTAAACTGAAGGCAGATCCATTTCTAGATTAAAAGAAGTATTCAGGTCCATTTCTAGATTGAAAGAAATATCCAGCATGAAACATGAGGTTTTCATCTCCTGCTTGTCATATGTATGTATATTTATTCATAATGTACATACTAGCAACCAGTGATAAAGCAGTTAATGGAATGCTTATGAGGTTTTATATTTCTAAATCACCAATAATAATCCAAGGACCTGTATCTTACTGTGAACTAACTGCCTTTTGTTATGGCCCTTGGAAGCTGAAGTTGTAAATGTTGCCCTCAATGCTGTGTTTTTCCACGGTTAAATTGAACATCGGTTGGTAATCCTGGAAAACCTTACTGAAGGAAAGGCTAAGGAAAGAGGAAAAATAAAAATGCCTGCGCTCTTTCTAGCAGGTGCTACTGAATATTATTGAGGGGGCGGGGGTACAACAGCAGCAATGAGATCATCCTGGTAATAATAAGAAACCCAAACCCAAAAGCAGCAGACCCGTCATCTCCGCAGCCGCTCCGCCCCTGCCGCGGGCGGCGCGGGGCCGGGGCCGGTGCGGGCGCGGGGGGAGCCCCGCACCGGCCGCGCTCATTCGCGGCCTCCTCGGTGTCATTTGAAGTTGCTGCCGTCGGCCAATAGGGCTCCTCCCGCCCGCTGACATCACTCCCCAGCCAGTTCCCTCCAGCTGCAGAACGCTTCAGTTTCTGTCTTTTTTTAAACTAAAATGGAGGCTGGTTTCTTGCCTTAAGGAATACAGTGCCGTGCCTGTTGGAGCCTAGATGTTGACATGTAACAGAGCTGGCAGCAGGATGGTGGTTGACGCAGCCAATTCCAATGGGCCATTCCAGCCCGTGGCCCTTTTGCATATTAGAGGTGAGTTATTGTGCGTGTGAGGGTGAATCGCGACCCTCTGACGAGCGAATAAATGCCTATTGTGGAGCTCGGAGAAGGGGAGCAGGAAGTCCTTTGTAGCTCAGTCCCTCTCGGTTTGTTACAGCCGCAGTAAAACCAGCGGAGAGCAAAACCCATTTTCTATTAAATGTGTTTGAGGAAGATTTAAGAATTCGTGGAGGCATTGCATACGTAGTTAAAAGCAGGTTTTACAGCTTTCTGCCGTAACTCTCCCATCCCCCTTCCAAGCTGTGCTGATGTCAAAGGATGTGAAGTCACTACCCCAGAAAGGTACTGAGGGGGGAGGGAAGAGCCAAGTTATCCCTATACCGTTTCTATAGAATAAGGGCAAACCTTTGGTGTGCTTCAAAGCCTTCTTTTGTTTGAATTGTTCAGATAGGGCTCCCTTAAACTGCACTGCAGCTTGTAAAAGAATTGGAAGTGTTGTCGGAGAGGAAGGGGGGGGAAGAGATGTGACACTTACTATGAAAATATCCTTTATGTATTTAGAAGGCATTTCCTAGAAGAGATGTGGTTTGGCTTTAACAAGGAAGCTTTAATGTGCCTACCGTTTCGTGCAGTTCTGAATGTTCAGTTTCTTCACATAATATGTTCTTTTGGGTGTATAGAATTAGTGCATTGCAAATTACATTTTATATAATTTGAAAATACATGTTGGTATGACACTTCGGTATAATATTGAATGTGTATCTCTTGTTCTGTGTTTTTTTACTTAGTAAAATTTTGCATTGTGATGGTATTTTTTGATGTATTTTTTTAGCTGGCTCTTAACCAACCAGTGGTTTTTTTTTGGTTTTTTTTTTTTTAATATCTTCCTTAGGGTGGTTCTGGTTTAGAACTTTATGAAGGCAGAACATGTATTAGCTGGGATGAGCACACCTTGAACAATGGTATTTATATGCAAGAAACATAGCTGATACCATTCTTAATTACCTTTGCATCTCCGCTTTCACTGGTGTAGGCTAGATGCTAGTACTGGAAAAAAAAATTTTTTTTCCATTAATACTCCATACATTGAAAAAATTTTGCTTTGGAAGTTTATACAACCCCAACTGTTCAGAAGTCTGTTCCTTTAAATGGGAGCATGGGTGTTCAGGTATTTAAAAACCATGATTTCTCTTTACCTTTAAAAGAGCCATATCCTTCTCTGTCTGAAGGGGCAATGGATGAATTCTAGAAAACTAATTTTGATCTGTGGCTGGGAAGGAAATGCAATAAAATTCCCTTGATTTCAAATTGGGACTATGCTTGTTGTCAAGGGAATAGAAATGGAACTGCCTGACCTGTGGACAAGCCTTTGCTTTTCACTCTGCACAAATCATCTTAATTTTCAGTTAGATGCTGCCCTTTTTTAAGGGGAAAAGCACCATCTTTTGAAGGTGCAAGTTAGGAAAACACACCAAGATTGGAATCAGAATGTTGAAATATTGCAATGATAGTCCTTAATCCTTTGTCTCAATATGATAACAAGGTTCTTGTCATTGAACTTCCTATCCTGCCTTTGCTCCAATGAAATACATAAGAGTGGAAACAATGAATTTTGAGAAACTCTTCTGAAATTTACTTTCCCAAGACCTACATTTTTGGTGCACTGAATAATGCAGTAGTAAAGAAGAGGTTAAAGGGTTTTGTGATTTAGGACTTTTTTTGGGTGGTTTTTTTTTTGTTTTTTTTTTTTTGTTTGGTTGGTTTCAGTTTTTTAATGGCTTATGAGAGTAGACTTTCTCGTAAGAAATTAAAAAATAACTGGGTGATTGTTTTTCATTTTTCAGGTGGCAGGAAATAAAATGAGTCTCTGGTATTATAAACCCAGAGGAGTTTCTTGACACTGGGAGAGCAAAGCGTCTCTTCCATACATTCATACGGAAGTTGTATGTGTGTGCAGAAGTTCCTTTGGGTTTTTTGTGTGTACCTCATGTCACCAGCTGTGCTGATGCTTCCAAAATGAAGCCTATCAGAACAATACATACAAAATTAATGGCAGTAAAAATTAACTGGTAATTCTGAAGGCTAATGACATGTTATTACTGTTTGTCCCAATGCACACTGCTTTTACAGTTGTCCTTTTGCATCATCTGTTATAATATAGGATTGCATTTCTAGTAGAAGTGCTCTTCTTGGCAACTGTAAGAGCTAAAACTTCAAGGTCAAGAACGGGGGGTAGGGCCATAAGCCCTTTGGATGTTTGTCATAGATATAGTTTGTTGAAATAGAAAAAATATTTCTTAAGCACCAGTTTCATAAAATCTTTAAAATTTTGAGATTATGTAGCTACAATATTTGAACTCCGTCCTGCTTCTAAAAAAATATGTGAAGCCTTGTGGACTACACTGTTAGTACTTCTTCGAAAATAAAAATTGCAATCTTACTTTTAAAGTAAATTCCAAAGCACTTTCTGTACCTGTAATGTTTGCAGAATGTAATGTTTCAGAACAAAAAGGAAATTTTCAGCTAGCTCTGATGTCATGCCAGGTCAGAACCTTTCTCGTGTGCATCCCGAACTGTAGACAGCTTTGTTTTCTGGGTTGCTTACAGCTTTGCCAAAACAACACAATTGGAAAAACAGATGAGGATGGTTTTTAAAAATTATGTTAAAAGTCTTGTGAATGGAAAATAAGAATGTCAGTATTTTATTAACTGCCATTGCTGACACTGGTATCTGTAACATCACGAAAAGAAGGAATAGTAGGTACTTGCAGGATAGGAGGTGTCACAGCCACAAATACCCCATCCTCCAGCAGTTCATTTGGCTGCTGGTGCTCAGTCATCTTGGATATGGTGCAGTCATGTAATCCTGACTCAGACTGCTGTGGAAAGAGCTGTGAGTCTTGTTGGGGTTCCCCTTTGATTAAGGAACTGTCTTTAAGCTCGGGCCCGTGGCCTTGGTTGTTGCCTCAGATGGGTTGCAGCCATGTGGTTGTCCTGTCATGTGCCTCATGGATCTGGATCCCGGTGTGTTGGCTACCCAGCTTGGTGTGTCCCTCTTGCACTTGTTCAGCAACCACGGGACTGTCAGCTGACCCTGCTTGGTGTCAGTATAGCTGCTCTCCTTTCTTCATTCAGGTACTGTGAGACTATGCCCTTTGTCACAACTGTAGACTGTTGGCAGTTGTTCAAGAGCAGTGTGTAGAAATCAGAAATGCAGAAGGTGACTTTTGACCCATTGTTGGAAAATAGCAAGCACCAAAAGAGCCTAATCCACACTAAAAGCAAGTGGTGTGGCACCATTTCTGTACATTGGTTGCTTGTGCTGAAAACACTGGCTCAGTGAGAGTGATTGGCCTGCTGGGGTAGTGAGTCTTTTGGTTGTTCATCTGCAGCAGGCTTTCCTGGGGGTCCAAGTTATGCTACAGCTGTGTTAGTCTTTCTAGAGTACGAAGATAGCTAGCTGAACGTTATCCACTGAATTGATTGTCACTGATTGTCATCGTGAACTGAAAACTTAGTTATATTGGAAAGATCTAAAACTTCCAGGAAAATTACAGTTTCAGTTCAAGCAGCTGTTACAGCCATGGAATAACCACTGTGGTTTGTGATCTTGGATAAAGACTTGACCTTGTGAAACAAATGTAGCTAAAGGAACTCATCGTGGGATATCTGCATGGAGAGCTCCTTTAGGATCTTTATACATCAACAGGCCACTCGCAATCAAGATGACATTAAGACAGCACAGAGGGTTAATATGCATTATGAATTTAGCATTTTTACAGCAAGGAGGGAAGCAGAGTTTTCAGGATGCATCCCTCCTTATGGAGCCCTTCTGGAAGCTAAACCCCTAGGGTGATGGAAGTGCATTCAAGGCCCTGACGGGTGGAGCCACATAAACAAGGTGAGGCTTGGGGAAAGGAAACATTTTGATTTCCATCTCAGCACTTCAAGCAGAGGTAGTAGCTGTAAAAGCAGCACAGATTAGGACAAACAATAGACATATGTCACTAGACTTCAGAGTTACCAGTTCATATTTACTGTTTAGTGTTGTCCTGCTCAAAACCGTAACTGTGGTACAGAGTGCAGTAACAGGTAGACAATAATAGTGATTAATTCTGTAGGCAGAATATGAATATTCAGGGAGGAGAAGACTTTTTCATTAGGAATACAGTTCAGTGTTGATAAGAAAAATCTCTTAATACTGTTTTATCAGAGCGTAGAAGTAGCCCAGATGCCAATGTTTTCATGAACTCAGGACAAATATTTGAACAAAATACATATAAAACTCTGTCCTGATACGCAGTGGCAGAATTAGCAGAATGTAAAGGTTACCTTAATGGCTTAATTGCTGACTGACTGGAACTGGTAATGTCTGTTCGTGCTTTTCAAAAATTATTTTCAAGATGTTTTGCAAGACATACTGAAAGTTGTGTGGGAAGAAGGGTGAGAACACCCTGATACTATGTTAACTCAAACTGATGCTTCCTGTAGGCCATAACTTGTTTCAAATATCTCATTGTCCATCCTTCTCCTCTGCCTTCCAGAGCAGCAAATGTTTTTTGACAGATTTGACTTGTCATTTTTTAAGTTACTTTAGATTTTGTGGGAGATGCTTTGACTTTTTTTCAAAGATGATGTGATGTTAACTTTGTACATTTTTTTCTGTGTTCCTTGTATATATTCATCTTGAGTGAGGGATCATGGAAGGTAGTTCAGATTCCATCTTTACACAGTGTTCTCCAGGGCAAAAAATGTCAGTGGTAGTGTTCTTGTGATGTAAATATCTGAGTATTTAGGTAGAAATTTGCATGTTCCTCAAAGGTGGTGAAAGATCGTTTCTTAATTGGGCAATTTATATCGTAAAGGAAAAAGTCTTTCATTTTAGAAAGAATCCGTCGTGTGTTTCTTTGTCTTGAAAAATAATTGACCTGAAGATACTTCTGTCTAACCACACTTGCTAAAAACTGTTGCTAGATTGTTGCTTTGCAGGAATTGTATCTTAGCTAAAATAAGAATTAAAAATTATCCTTTTGTAATTAAATGGGAAGCGAAGCCCAAAGCTCACACTTCAGAAGTAGTACAGACCAAACTCAGCATGAAGAACAGTAACCATTTACCTCATGATGTACAAAGGAGGCTGAAAGAACTGGATTTGTTTGGCCTGAAGGAAGGAAGGAAGGTTGAGGGGAGATTTGATCTTTGCCTAACTGATGGGAGGGTGTAGAGCACAGAGCCAGGCTCTTCTCAGAGATCCACATTAAATGAATGAGAAGTAACCAATATGAGTTGCAAACACTGGCGATTGCAGTTGTACACAAGGTGAAAATATTTTCACCATGACATTGGTTAAAAGCTAGAACAAGATTCCAAAAGGGGCGGTGAAATCTCTGTGCTTGGAGGTAGTTTGACTGGACAATGCTGAGAGCAGCTGGGTTTATGTAGTGGGGAATTAGACTAGCAGAAATGACTGTCCCTTCTGGTGAAGATTATTCTATGGTTCTGTCATTCTTTGGTGCTTCTGGGACCAAAAAATGACTGGCCTTGCTGTAACTTAAAATATTACAGTATCAATTTTAATGTACTTTTTTTTTAAGTTCAAAGAGCAATATTCTTACTGTAAGCTCTCTCTTTTCCCCTTGTCTTTTCTCTGTAGTTACTAAGGCAGACTTTAATATGTTTGGTGCTGGCCTGCCTATTAGTAGTACTTTTACCTCTGTTAATTCTCAGTTTTTGGTGTTAATGGTGTTTTAAATTGTTCTTAACATGTTTTAGCAAACTGTTAAAGATGGGTGACTGGAACTGCATGGAGTATTCAAAATATTGGCATGCTAAAAGGATGTTTTGTTCATTTCTAAATCTTCAGTTAGGAGCTCAGCAGCAGTCCATAACTCTTCTGAGTAAGCTAGAATTAATAAATGTGTGCAGGGAGCTATTTCACCCACATTTCTTTACATTTATCGGCTTTTGGAAAGATCTAATAGATTGAATTAATTTGCTCAGTATCATGAGATTTTTCTCTAGTTTTTTTAACTAGTTTGAATTGACAGTGAGTAGTACCACTTTTAACAAACTGTGTGACCTTGCTATTCATCTTCTGTGGTGTTTATGAAAATGTTGAACAGTGTCATTTCTAACACATCCTTACAACATGTTTGTAGTAATCTTCGTGCATTATAACAACATTATGTCAAAAATATAAAAATCCCAGGATAATTGTCACTTACCAACTTTCTAATACTTTCCAAGAACTTGATACATTTCAAGCATAATTTCCTTTACCTGTGCTGAGTTTGCCTTTTTGTGGGTATTAATATTTTATTATACTTTGAAACTGGCCTATGCTGATTGTAAAAGCATACCTAAAAATCTCAAAGTGACCTTTCATGATACTGGTTTTTTTCCTCTTAGTGTATTCTGCAGCAGAAAATTAATCTGGTTTATTCCTTCTGTATTTTCTGTGTAACTGTAATATTCACGTGCGCATGCATCCTGCACCTTCCACATAAGTAGGTGTTTTTAGGATGATGAACTTATTTGGTCTGAGGATGTATGTTTATTTAAATCTTAATTTTCTTTATTTCTTTAGCATATTTAAATTCAGTCAATGTTTAAGGTACAGTCACTCTTTGTTGAGAGAAGTGAGTAAAGTCTTCCTGGGAGGAAAGGTACATAGAGGAGACATCTTAATTTTCTTCAGAGATGCTTCCATAGTAGTGATGAATTGTGATAATTCTCTTTGAGTGAATTTAAATTTTAAAATGGAAGGCTTGTTTGTACCTTTGTGGAAATATTTCCATGCAAAAGACCTTTAAAACTTTTTTTAGCCCTGCCAATCCAATAAATGGGATTTCCCATGGTCAGCACGCATCTTCTGTCCTGCTTTGTGTCATAGTTGTTGGGTTTGGATCTAATAGCTCATATAACTTGGATAAACCTCAGCTGAGATTTAAAGGAGATGAAAATGCTTTTTCTTCCCTTTTCTCCCCCATTAGCCAGTTATAATTTGGTAACTTGAAGGAATGAGAACAGGTGTCAACCTTGTGTTTGGGCTGTTGCCTTCCTACCAAGCCACCTGGACTCCACTGGTACATGGCCTGACTCCTGGAGTTCATAGTCATCCATTCTGCCAAAAGTTTCCGATTTCTTATAGAAAATTCTCAGCCACTGCTGCTCTTTAACATTGCTTAATGACTTGTACACTTAATTGTTAGCTTTGAAACTCATCCACTGTTTCTTTCTAAAAGTGTTGCCTCAAAAAGGAGAAGCAAGGCCATCTTCCTCAAGGACAAGCAGTAGTTCTATTCTTAATGAACCTACACCTCTTGTATATATAAAATTATGAAAAGTTTCATCTGTTAGTATTAGATAATCACCTGAATTATCAAAGGACTGGTATTGGTACAAATGGCTCTGTTATTGTATTACTTCTTGTACTGTTTTGCTAGATCTTTTGGAAGGCCATTCAGACATTGCCAGACATAGACTGATGGGTTTTTAATGTATCTACCAAAGAAACTCATGGGGGATTGTTTTTAATACTTGACCAAGAACAGATTTAAAGGAGATTGCTTAATTACTATTCCTGCTGCCTTTAACATGGTGACATGCTTATTAACTTTTCACCATGCATCACTTTCTGTCAGAGTGTATTTTACCTTGCTACTGCTTTTACTCTTTGTTCTCTGTCACTCCTCCTTTCTTGACTTTGTTGGGTTGTTTTTACCTTCATATGGAGCGCTTGCCCATATGAAGAGTGCATGTATAGGTTCTTCTGCTGGAAACAACGAGGATGTTAAGTGTTCACACTGCATGTAAAATATCTAAGGGCATGACTCTAAAATGTCTCTAGAGAGGACTTGTTGTTGAGCTAAAAATACCAGGGAATTATAGGAAGGCAGTCAGCTGGAATTTTTGTATTACATTTACTGACTCATGGAGTAAAGCGCATGCACTTTCAAGGAAGCAAGAATGTATGCCCTCAAATTTTTATTCATACTGGTTTGTAATGGTTGCTGTGAAATACATTTTAAGGTTAAAGTTAAGTATCATCTATTTCTGTGGAAAACTTCTATTTCCATTTCTGTTTGAAGCTTCTAATAATTAATTGAGGCTTCTGTAAAGTCAGCTAATTCATTGAACTGATGCCTTGAAGTGGCTACCTGAAAACAGAGGCTAGACAAGATTAAGAGAATAAAAGCAGGTATTTATTTGAAGGGCCTTCAAAGGTATACCTTCGGCAGTCAAAAGCCTCCACTCAAGATGGACGCTGGGTCACCGGTTTTTCATACTTTTATAAGTTTGGTCCATTTGCATATCAGGGTTAGTTCTCCAAACTTAAGGCATCACCACATGCTATCAAATACTGTTAGCTACTGAAACTGCACTGTAAACCACACAGATTAAGTGAGCACCAGCAATATTTAATAGATACAGGATTATTTGCATCATATGCAGACAAGATATTAATCTTGGGGAGGTGGCTTTTATGCTCTAACCTTTATGCCGAAGGTGGACACCTCCTACCAGTGAAAGCAGAGTCTCAGCAGCCTCATGGAGCCAGTGCCTGCCCTCTGTGTGCACCATCCTGTCTCAAGTGATAAAACTGAGATAAATGGCATGTTAAGTGCATGATGTTTTAAAGCCACATCTGCACATCCTCTAATCAATTCCACTTAATGCACATACAAATCATGTGGTACCATTTCTGCTATAACCTGTCAATTAAGCTTTCTTTTATAAAAGTGTATAAAAGTGGGGTCTGATTGGGTTGTTATCAGCAGTGGAAGTCACAGTTTTGTGTCAATTTTTGTAATTGCTCTTGTTACTAAGAGTGATATGAATTTTATGAAGCAATTTTTCTTTTTATAAGTTACACAAAGAAAAAATTATACATGAAATGTAAAATTTAAAAACTTATTTTAAAATTGTTCATTTGTGACTTTTCTAGTTGTTTGTAGAAATCTATTAATTTGAAGCACTTTCTCATTTTAGGGATTTTTATGGAAGGTTTTTAATTTGCATTTTGGATTAAAGCTACCAGCAGTGTGGCTTCACACAGCCTCTAGAACCAAATTCTGTTACTGCTTTTATATTTAAAGTGAATGCATAACAATGTCAGTGGTGTTTCAAAGGTATCCTGTGTTTATTCAAGTCATGTTGGAAAGAAAACTTGAACAAAATTATCAAAGCCTACAAAAAAAATGTGGTGTCTGTTCTTTGGGTGCAGTAAGTTTTTCTTCAAAATTTTCCAAACAAACTAGTCTCAACACTAGAATCTTTCTTCTGACCTATTCCCAGAATATTTTTTTATCTTTTGCTCCTATTACATCTGATCTTCTATATAAACTGTCTTAAAATCCAAAAATTGATGCACAGAGTTTTTTTAGGACTGTCTTAAAGTTATTTGCATGCTATAAAAACCAAGTTGTTCTTGTTCCAGTAAAAAATTAAGATTTACTGGCTTTTGAATCAGAATATAACGCAGCCTCTCAAAGGCAAAATTTTGAGTGTATGTTTTACTGCATAACTTTTCTCACTTCGTATTATTGGAAACTCAGTAATCATTAATGTATCTTAAAGAATAAAGCATTCTAAAGTTTGTAGCTAAATGGAAGAAATTAGAACAAGTTGCTTTCATTGCACATTAAATCTTTCGTTTTAAAGGGAAAATGTAAATAGAATAGAGTATTTGGGGAAATGTGCTGGGAGTGAGATGTCTTATCATGTCCAGGACTTCTGGACATGTAACAGGGAGTCAGTCTTGGATTCATAGCTAATACAGCCGATCAGCTTGTTTGTGCCCTGTAAATTTACAGATTTCTTGGAGGCTCCAGTTTAAATGTATTCCATACTGCAGTTCATTCTTTCTGCTGTGTGAGAGGGGTGCAAATTTTGTGGAAATTATCAGCAGAATGTCAGCTTTTCTGGTAGCTAAGCAATATTAGGGACACTGCTGCTAATAGGTACATTTTCAGTTCTTACTGAATTCCTTTGTGAGACTGGAGATTAGTTTGACCAGAGGCTGAAGACAGCTGCTGAAGCAGGTATGTGTGTTTTCAGACAAACATGATACGAGGAAAATAATGTTGGATTGTGCAGGAGTTATTTTTGGCTTAAATGGGAAATTATTACACACTTAGTTCTTGACGAATGTGCAGGTATATAGCATCTTTAACCTTCTTAAATGTTGAAAGCATGTATTTTAGCAGATTTTTAAATGGGCATAATTAGCTTTCTACTTTATTTGAGTCAAAACTTTCCTTGCTGGAAAGTAATTTTTATTGCCTAACAGGGAACTACACATAATTGAACAAAGCATTTGACATGGCTGGCATTGACCTAAGCAAGTTACTGACCTAGTTCTAAATATATTTCTTTATTTTCTTACCAAATCATTGTTGCTATGTTGCTTGATCATTTCTTTTACCTATATCACCTCACACAAGGCAGCTAAGTTCCACAGGGTGTGGGACTAAGAAAGGGTTGTTTATGCCAACAATTGAGGAAAGCTATGCAGTGAATTGAAAGATAGGGTTTGTTACAGTGGATTAAAAAAATCCCAAAACTGAAAAAAAACCCCAACAACAAAAAAACCCAAATAATCAAACAGGAAAACAAGCCAACCAAACAAAAACCCTACCACAGCACTCCCCAAAAAACCAAATACAAAAACCAAAACCAAACACCAAAAAAAACCTGTACTAAAGATAAACTTGTAGTCTATTGAAGTCTGTTAAGAAATTGATCTCAAGAAAACCACAACAGCCCTGTTGATTTCTGGTGAAAACACTTGTGTGTCATTACAAAATAATGTGTGACAATTTGGGGTGATTTTAAATGTTGGTCAGCCATTCAGGACCTTAGTTTGCCTCTCAAACTCAGTGTGACCTGTGCTGTTTAAGCTCTTTGTATGAAAAAAGACTTACCCTTCCTATTTCTGATTTTTAAATAGAGTGGAGAATTTAGAAAACTAAATCAGGGTTGTCATTAAGGAAGGTTTATGGAAGTTTTTTTAAATTTCAAAATAAAGGTTTGTTTCAGACAAGCAAGGAAGCGCTTATAGCTTAACCAGAGTTCCTGCATGAGGGCTGGGCATTTGCTTTAGGTTACATTGGAGTGTGAAACATACCAGTTAAAAGCCAGGGGGGGCTTTTCTTCCTGCTTTATAATTTATTGTGTCATCTATTTCTAAGCCTACACATGACCCAGCTTGTGGTATCTGTTAATGATTATTCCAAGTGTCATCATGAAGTTCGCCTGTTTTGTCATTCAGAAGCATCCAACAGAAAGCAAGCAGTAGCCCCCAGGTTTAGCAAATGTACAGGGAGTGAGGAGAGGGGGAGGCAGGCTAACAGGCTCTGGAGAAGGAACCAAGTTATTTTACATTTTGCCAGTTGAGTGTTCTTTGAATTGTATTTATCATGGATGTGTGACAACTACTGTTGATTGACAAGTTAGTCAGACTCAGAGCAGTATCTGACTAGAATTAGGGGTTGATGTGTGGAGTTTGGGTGTGTTTAAAGAAACAGCCCATTTGCTTATAGCAAATGGTTAGGCTTGATAAGCTGATACTCATTTCAACCAAGTGTCCAAAGTGGCAGAGTTTATTCAGTGGTTCATGTGTTTCTTCAGTTTGCTTAATATAAATCTTCTTCTGAGTTACACCATGCACTTCAGTTATGATACAGAACATAATTCTGGTCTGGCCTCACGAGAGTAGTGCTTCATTTTCTCAGAGAGGCTGTTACATATATTTAAAAACAATTTTAAAGTTTTCAAGCACATTTGAAGATGCTGGATAACTTGGTTTGTACTCCATGAGAATGGATTCAAACACACTCTAGTGGCTGTGGAATTGAGGGGTTTTCTCCTAGTGTTTTGTATAGAAAAGTTAGATTTGCTGTCATATTAACTATATGTGTGCCAAAAAGCTTTACTGAGAGTTCTTTGTCTGTTTGGTTTCTTTCTTTCCCTGTTAAGACACTTTTTTTCTTCCATTGTCTATTTGATTATCTTCCTTGCCATTTTTCTCACTAATTTTCAGGTAGAATTTCCATTTCGTTAGCTCAAGCCCATTTTGGCTTGTTTCACATGTCATTTCCTGTATAAGCATTCCTGTTTTCCTCTTTATGCTACATTGCTTTTGAAATATTTGTGCAGTTATCACTTTTACTTTTTACTTTCTGTTTTTAAATGTTTTAATATAGTGTAAAAATCTTTATTTCTCTAAACTATGATTACAAATATCCTCTTAAGGATTTTTAAAATTTCACATGGCTTCTAATAAAACAGTTGACTTCTGATAAAGCTCTTTGTAAAGCAAGAGCTTGGTTCAGCGTGGTGTTGGTCCACTTTTGAAAAATCATTAGATAATTTGGTGTGCATATTATTCACTGTTGATCTACTCTTATCATCATTAGACTTATGATGTACACCTGGAAAAAAGTAATTTCAGTGCCTCAGGTTGTTTAATATGCAAAAATTAAGCCATATAGTTTAAAATGACAGCAGACATTTTTTCCTATTTCATTATCAATCAGTCCTTAAAGTCTCCCATCTTAAATCTTTGACAGTTAAATGTCATTACTTAGTTCCTCTGTCCTCAAAACCACAGTGTAATCTCACAGTTAGGAGATAGCTGCCACCAGTTCTGGATTCCCCAAGGACTGGTGCTTTCAGAGGGGATTAGTGTTATAAAGCACCTGCTTTGAGCTTCTCGCTGGAACTGACAAAACATGTGTTTCCCGTTCCTTTCAGGCTCTTTTAAGCTGTGGGGTTCTTGAGGTGTTGTCTTTTTTTTTTTTCCTCTCTCTTTCTTTTTTCCAGTTGCTGTTTAATTAGTCTGGTAATAGCTCATTTGATTCTAACAGCCCTTCTTTTTTTTCATTATATGGAAAAATATATTACATTAAAAGCCTCATAATCAAATGAAAAGTCACTCTTTTGAATAATAATTTAGACAAGAGATTTCTTCATGTGGAGATTTATTCATTGTCCTGTCACTCCACTCCCTTGTCAAAAGTCCCTCTCCAGCTCCCTTGTAGCCCCTTTACATACTGGAAGGTGCTGTAAGGTCTCCCCAGGCTATTCTTACATCCAGAAGAACCCCAGCTCCCACATCCTGTCTTCACAGATGAGGTGCTCCAGCCCTCTGAGCATCTTCATCACCCTTTTCTGGACTCACTCCAGCAGGTCCCTGTTCTTCCTGTGTCAGGGACCCTGGAGCTGAACACATGGTTAAGGCTATTTTCATACACAAGCTGTCATAGGTGAAATAACTTTTTTATTGTAAGTGAAGTTACAGCTTCATCCAGGCTGAAGATTGGCATAGAAACAATGTCAGTGCTGTTGCTTTATTAATTTAAAGCTTGAATGTGTATTATTACACAGAACTTGTTTGATGGTAAGAAGACATCTTTAAATAAGATGGAGTACCTCAACATCTAAGAAATTGAACTACTTGAAAATTAAAAGGCAGCTTGCTTTTGAATTTTAGGTAGAAAATGTGCCACATACTAATAATTTTAAGTATGGTTTTTAAACCTTATTTTCTGTCAGTATTTAGGGAAGTAGTTATTACATTTTGTGTGTCTATCACATTTTGGGTGTCAGCTTTTCAGGTGAAAATGTGAAACAGAGGCAGATAGGAAATTTCTCCAAATACAGGGAAATGAAAGGCAGGGATTTTTCCAGTTAAAAATTTCTGTTATCTGAAGAACAGCCAAAAGGTATTTCTGGCAGCAGTTCAGTTCCTTGGATGCAGAGGAGTTGACATTAGCAGCTGTAATTGCAGCTGGTTCTCATTCTCCTGTCTCTGGAGTACCTGCACGGGTACTAACATCATGGGGCTGCATCAGGGCAGCTGATGCAGATGAAGGACGTGCTTTGGAAGTTTCGGTTCACTGTCTTAAGTGCTTCCTGAGACTGGAAACTTCCCTTGTGCACCCACCTACTCTTCTCAGCTCACCTTCTAACTGGCCTTGAACAAAATAACTTTAGTATGATAATAACTGGTTGGAATACTTAAATGTTTTCTTTTAATCCTTACTGAAGCTCTAAGTACCTGTAAAATACTTTTAATTACTGATCAGGAGTTGTCTGGGAGTCATGAGCTTGTCGACGAGGCAAAGTCTATCTACTCTGCAGTGTCCTGTTTCTGATGGGAAATGTGTTAACTGTTTCCAAAAAAAAAAAAAAGCAGGAATGTTTACAGGTCTCATACATGGTAATTGGAGAAGGACCTTAAACTTACAGCTCAATTCTTTTAGAGTAGCCTATATTCTTTATGACACTTTACAACACTGACATGTACATCCCTTTATCTTCAATAGTGAGATAAAGAACAGAAGTTTGTTCCTCTTCTGTGCCACTTAAAATGTTTATATGCAGTGCTCTCTTGAGCTTAATACTAGCACTCTGTTTTTCCATGAGTGTTTCTCTGGCTTTGGTCACTGTGGTCATTTTTCTTCTTTTAAGCATTTCTTTTGGCGAAGAAATGTTTCTGCAGAGTCAGCAAATAAAACAGTATAAACAGCAGTATTTTCTATGTATTTGTTAGTCCAGTGTATCCATACAACATCTTGCCTGCTTTGAATTATCTGCAGCCAAACTCCCACTGCTAGAGTTGCTACTTATAGTATAAAATGTATTGTGTATAATTACAGTACTTTCTTGTATTCCTTGAGTTTATTTTTATATGCTGCTAGAAGTAATAGCTTTAATTAAATTTGTCCATGCATGAATTGGAAGTTTTCTTCCATGTGCCACCCACTTATTTCCAATATCATGTGTTAGGATAGAATTCTGTTAATGGGAGACTGTCATCTTTAATTAGTGTTAATTATTATCATCATGATTTCAATAAAATCACTGAAAACTATAAAGAGTTTGTCACATAATAGAAATGCAATAAAAATCATTCCAGAATAGTGTTTCTTGCTTTGAATTAGGATGGTAATTAAACTGTTTCAAAATAAGGTAAATATTTTAAGTGGAATTTTATCAGATATTCATTCAGCTTTTGTAATATTTTTTCTATTTTTTGTCTGATTCTTCTCATTTTTAAGGACTTGATCACTAGTTTTGGAAAAAGTGCTAGTTCTGGTAAACCCATGTTTTGACAGATTATGTTCTTTCCATACTGTGTAGTTCCTCTGCCTTTGTGTCTGACAATTTCCATTTCTCTTACTCAAGGCACTGAACTCTCTATTCTTTGAAAAAATGCTGCCATGGTATCATCAACTGAAATGTTTTAAGAGAACATTGCAAGATACTAGACTCCCCTTGCTGAAGTACAACTATACAGGGCATATTACAAAGCTTCACTAAAGCTTTAATTCTGCTTTTTTTGCCAATGAACATCAAAATTGAAATGCACTAATACTTCTGACCAGCAGAAGGGACCATGTGACCAATAAATTTAGGGATATCTTCTGGGTAGTACACTGCTTGACAGTTAAATGTTGTTTTTCCAAATAGTTAACAATTCTAGTCCTTCATTAGGGTTGCAGACACATTTCATGAGATGTATTGTCTAGTTGCAAGCAGGAGTCATCCTACATACTTGGGCTTTTGCTCTATACCAGTGTATTAAAGAAGCAGTTACTTTCAGCATGTGGTTTATTAGTTTGTCTTTTTTTCTGTGACCTTGTTTTTGCACATGCTCCTTCTCCTTTGTGTGATGATATTCTTTGGCTTAAACTTCTGTGTGTGTTTCTGTATGAAAAAAATCTAGCCACCCATCTAAAATGAGAGGAGTTTTATTTACTGTGTGCACATAGTCCTGACTGGTAGCTGTGGGTATCTGATAGGTCTAAAGAAAAAAGAGCTGCTTTTCTTTCAATGAAATAGGGACCTGTCAGCCAACCAAATCTGGTACCTCTGCTAAGCTTTTATATGTGAGAAAAGAAGTATTCGCACAACTGAGACTAATTTTGTCTTCTGAATGTATTTTTTGCAAATTGTCAACCGTGTCTCTTGTTTTCTGCTTTCAAAATGATGGAACATAGTGAGTTTTACTGGCCACAAATTGTGTTTTGTGGTAGGAATTGCATCAACTCTTCTCTGTGTCAGGACATGACCTAAAACTTGAAATTATACCTTTATTTCGGTTCCAATCTCTACTAGAAATCAGCTGTTTTATGTGAAAGCTCTGGGTCACCCACTTACCCTGGCTTGCCTTTGTCCTCCATTCAGGAACTATTACATTACACTGTTGTCACAGAAAAATGGGCTTCAATGAAAAAGGTAGGGGATGGATCTATCATCACTGCCCAGTGATGTCACGGTTACAACACAAAACTAAAAATATAATTTTTAGATTTGAAGGAACGTAAAAAATATAATTGAGAAAACAGTAAGATCTCTACAGTCCTACAAGGCAAAAATATTTGTGTGTCATAGAATATTGAACATAAGCTCAATATTTCAGCTCAGGCGCTGAAAACATGAACTTCAGTGTTTTCTGGTTTATTTTTACTTTTGCTAATTTTCTTAAAAACCAGGGAAAATTTGTTTTAATATGAAGGCAGGGAACATCTTGATTTGTTAGAATATTAGCAATGTTTTAGTTCTTTAGCTAGTCTATACATTACAAAGGAAAAGGTGGAGGTGATAGCTGCAGGGTGCAAACCAGTGCAACATCCTGGCTGAGAAGCACATGAGGTCTAGGACAGCTATCAGTGTGAGGTCTCTTTGCTGTGAACTCACTCAATAGGAGTTGCTGAAGACATGCCTGAAGCTTCCAAGGAATCTGTTTCCATACAGAGTTCAGTGTTTGAATTTCAGCTTTTCCAGCTAATTTTTTGTGTTCTGCTAAGACACTTGGTAGCTGAGTACCTGATCTTTACCTGGCTGTTTCAAACTGAAATATGGACTGAAAGTGCTGCCTTTCAGAGTGAGATACTGGTCTAGTTAATCTGACAATAAAAGCACAGCTAGTATCAGTTATAAAGTGGAAAGTAACTTATTTTATACTCATCAGTGTATAGACAAGTCTGGCAAGGCCACAGACTAAGATGATGTTGAAAATTTTAAGCTGAATAGCTATTTCTATTTTGATATTGTTAAAACAGGAGGGACAGAACTTGGATATCTCTAGGTTGTGTAACTTGGTCCAACAGTTATCCTGTGATTGTAAGCAAAAAAACTCTGAAAAACCCAAACAAGACAAAAAGCTGATCTCTCTGGCCCGGAGACGTACTGTTGTTCTCATAATACCTACCATCTTTTGATACTTTTTCCAGTGTATATTTCTCTCTTACGAAAGGGAGAGTAGGATAAATAACGCAGGCTTAGGCATAAAATATGCCATAGCAGATTTCTGTAAAGCTGTGTCAGGAACTGATGGATATTCGATCCAAATATAAGACTGACTTTCAGTCAGGGGATTATGAAAAAGTGTTCTTCTGTTCCAGTAGAAGACCAGAAATAGTACTCATTTAAGGTATGAGTACCGATAGGGATAAGTGTTTAGAGTGAATAAAAAGTCTTAGGATTATTCTACTGCTACTGTTTAGAAGCAAGTCCTGTGAAAATTATGTAAATAGTTGCCACCAGTTGGGGGAAGCAAGCAGAATATATGGGGATTTGGTTTGGTTTGGAGTGATGGTGTTTGGGTTTTTTTTTAAAAATGTTGCTCAGTGAATAGCTCCAAGTATCAGTTCTGGTGTAATTTTAAGGAGTAGCTTCTGAATAATTATAACCTTCCCACGGTCACTGGGGAATGGAGCACCAGAGTTGCACAAGTAGGGAATTTTTTCCTTAATGTCATTCTCTTCAAATATGCCAGTTAATTAAGCAAATGGAAGTGAGGAGTTATCGCTTAATTGAAGTGGAAGGCGAATTAGAAATTGGCATACAGTTAACTGAAAGAACGCAACCAGATAGTCCCTGGCACATGGCTGAGGATAAATGACTTGTTGGGTGTCCCAGAGTTGCTCTGCTGGTGTGCATACATGCTCTGCACAAAAATTATGGGCTACTCAAGTCAGCTTCTTAACCACTTTCTGCTTGGTGTCATGCTGAAACCATCCTTTCAAACCTTAAAAGTAGGGGTGATCCTGGTTTCATGGCAACTACTCCAGACAAGTACTAGAAGAAATGTGAGGTCCAGTCACTTGAAAGCTGTGGATGAACACTTTAGAGGGGGTTGTGTCTCACCCAAATAAACAAAACAGAGTTCATTAGGAATATGTGTGGTTCTCAGTCTATATAAAGAAGATCTCTCAAATAATGAGCATGACGGAGGTACTTAAAATAGTTCAGCCACTTCAGAATAAATGGCAAGGGAGGTGACTTGCCTAATTGAGGGTGTTTCTTGACCCTCTTAGTTGTCAGTCTTTAACTTTCACTATTACATCTTTACAATTACAGTGGTAATTACATCTTTAATGCTTCCTCTTCTTTAAGGTTGGTGTACTGTAATCACTGTAATTGTATGTCCATTACTTGTATAATTATAGTCTGTACTTAGGCTTTGGATTTTGTGAAGTATGCATTCATAGCACAGTATCCCCGAGTGTAACTGTTGTTACGCTTCAGGTTGAACCATTTTCCATTTTACAGTTAATTGGGAAAAGGTAACCACTCCAACCAGTTTGTATGTCTGAGACTTTTTACATTCAGGTCATAAATTTGGCTGGCTCTCAGTATGCAAACTGCTCAATTAATTACTTTTTTGATATTTTCTCAGGATAAATTATGTATTACTATAGTTTTTAATTCAAATAAACAAAAGTATGGGTATTCAGATACAAAATTTGTGTGGCTTTGTTCACAGCACTGGACAGGAATTTTGGTTTATTTGTCAGAAAGTTGTTGCTCTGCATAAGGACACCTGTTATCTAGCACCTTCTTTCTACTTCTAGAATTCTTCACTGTCTCAGGTGTCTTGGTGACACTGAAGTCTAACTGTTTATGGTTTCGTGCTACATTTTTATACTGTATGTTCTTCAGGGCTATTACTATACAGAGTTTTTTTACTGGAATTACTCTTCAGAGCAATTAGGCACATGTAACTTTAAAAAAAAATTGCCAGCTGTTTTAAACCAAATAAGTCTTCCAGGTTTATTATAACAAAAATACTTTTTAAAGCAACTTCTCTTTGAGAGAGAGGAGCTATTCCAGCTTTGTTATCGTAAGAAGTTTTTCAAGCACTTATGAGGAGAGCAACTCATATTTAAACAACTGGACTGTTGTAGATACGTTGCACATTCAGTTAATTAGATTGTACATACACATGTGCTTGTATTCAGTAATACCACTTGAAATACTTGGATGGTAGCTCTTGCTGCTTGTGTAAGAAAATTCTAGCATTTTATGATACTCTGAGGAAAAAGTCATCAACTGGAAGAAGTGGGAGTAAATTGCAGAACTATTTATAAGGTCAGTCTAGTCCTATTTTTTAACATACTGTTACTGTCTTAGCTAACAATAAAAAAGTAATTATGCAGAAACGTGTGTTATGGTCTAAACTTAGGCAGACTCTCTGTGGTATGTTCACATTTCATGTCTTAAGCTTCATGCTGTAGTCATGTGGCCATTTTAATTCCACATGAGTTTTTGCTGCAGTCAAAACATGCTACTGCTTTCTTTACCTCTGGCCAGTTATCTAGTATTTCCTAAATGTTTAAGTCCTGATAATGGGAGCTTTTGCTGTGTATAATTTGTAATCTCACATATATCTGTCATTTTAACAGCTCATGGGATTACTTAAGCAAAACACAAAGCACATGCAGGCATTTTTTCAAGTATGTATTTTTTCCATGCAGTGCCTGTTTCTAGCAAGGGCAAGTTATGCATCACTGTTGCAATTTTTTAAATCATCCTGACATGTACAGAGTATTTCAGTGGGGTTCATGCTCAGGAACACTGTATTCCTGGAAGTTGTGTGAGGATTTAGAAAGTTTGCTTGTAGTCTTAAACACTTCTGTACCTGTGTTTCACAAAGTAAAAATGGGGAGCAGAGTGAAATCCACTACCATATAATTTAAATACTGTATAATTATTTTCACTTTTCAGATGTTCCTCCAGCGGATCAAGAAAAGCTTTTTATCCAGAAGTTACGACAATGTTGTGTACTTTTTGACTTTGTTTCTGATCCACTAAGTGACCTAAAGTGGAAGGAAGTAAAACGAGCAGCTTTAAGTGAAATGGTAGAATATATCACACACAATCGCAATGTGATTACAGAACCTATTTACCCTGAAGTAGTACATATGGTAAGTGATTTAACAATGAGAACTTTCTGTTTTATAATTCGATGTCGCTTCTTCAGCTGTATCACTTTATCTTAAGAAATTTTGGTGACATCTTCAAAAAAGATCAACTGTGTTTGCACATCTGCAAAAGAATAAGAGGGCTTTGAAATTTTATTGCCAGGGTTGTTTTTTTCTTCTTTGTAAGATAGAAACTAGACAAATATATGAAGCAGAATTAGATGATGGTTTAAGTTGGTAAAAACAAAATCTTGTATTTAAAAAAAGAAAAAGTGTTTCTTTTCTTCCCCACAAATCTTTTTTGGAATAGGTATTTATAAAAATAGGGAGGGAATTTTAAAAAAAATTATATATATATAGTTAAAAAAACATGGAAATTGTAAAACTGGAATTTTAAAAAATTGGAAGATTAGAATTAAGGTCACCTGTGCAAGCTTGACACTTGTAGTCCTATTCAGTACCAGAGACTGACTTTATTCTGTGTTCAGAGGTGAGAATGAGAGTCAGACTTAATAAAGTACACAGGATGGCAGATGAGGTTTCTGCTGGAACAAGTTACGTGAACCATTAAGACCTGCTTTGTTCCTCCCTTCTCACTATCCAAATCCTGGCTAGCTAGACCGAGCTTATGTTTCTGTTGTGTGCAAGTCCTCTCCAGAGGAGGAGGCCACGAAACTACAGCAGAGTCTTTCAGCTCTCATCTTGGTGGTGACCAGACGCCGGTGGCCTGGAGTAGCAGTTGGATCTGTAGCTGTTGTCTGCAAAACCCTGAGAACAGAAAGCATCTTTTGAAATTCCTGAGTAATAAGCCTACAAGAAACTCTTGGCCATGTGTAACACAATGGTTTTTCCCAAGGCTTTATCACTTAGGGTGAATTTTCAGAGGGTTGAGAAAACAGTGCTTCTTTAACATAAGTGTGAACTTAGTCAAATTTAGTGGTCCTCCTGCAAATCAGAGACCTTGAAGCTTCTTCAGAGATTCTAAGGATTTATACTATGTAGGATGCTGCTTATGATGAAGACTGTTGTTTAAATCAGCCATAAGTGTTTACTGATACAGAAGTTATTTTCATGAGAACTTACGATTATATGATAATTACACATAACTGGATGTCAAACGTACTCAAAGCATTGAGGATGGTTAATAAGGAGATGTGGGATCATGACTTTCCCCATGTTTTCATAACTTATTTATATCTCTGAGTTTTTTCTAATTGATTGCTTGTTTTGGAATACTTGACACTGTTGAAAGGAGAGACGTTGAAAGAGAATTAGCTTGCTGAGACTGTCTTTGGATAAAATGGAGTTCATGATGAATTCTTGAATACCAATGTCAGACTTTGGTGTTTGCTCTGTGCAAGAATTCTTAACTGCCCATATTTCATCACTTGTGCTTTCTATGCCTGCATTATCTTCCTCCGTCAAACAGTTATGGCCAGAATACATTTGGCTGAGGAGAATATATACTTCCTTTGCTTTCAGATGCAGCCCAATGGCAATCAGGTCTGCACTTTGGTCAGTTGAACAAATCTTGCAGCAGAATTTGGCTGCTATCTTGATTGCCAGTGTTTTGCTGGTAGCGTGCAGTGTCCAAAAATTATTTCAGTGAATTTAAAATGCTTTTTGTGTGCAAGGATCTAAAGGGCATGGGGTTTCCTTGCATTGGTTTTACACAGCACTATGAGAGACACTGTCAGTGAAGCCACCTGGGCTGGCATTTTGAGGTTAAATTCAGATAGGTTTTTTTTCTTCAATCATTTGTTGAAACAGCTGTATTCTTTCTCCAGTAGTGTCACAATCTTTCCTTTAGACATGTATGTGTAGATTGCCATGTACATTTGCTAAATTCTAGCCATATATCTTAGTCGATTGTGGTGATTTTAAGGAAAATTAATGTAACGTCTTCATGTACTTTAAAACTGTTCCAAGAAACAATGATAGGTTATGTGCTGCTACTGCCACTGAATTATATTAATAAAGAATAGCATTTTCAATAAAGTTATGAGGATCAAGAAATACTCAGATTTAAGAATGGTTCTCAGTTTGGAAAGTCTGTGGAGTTGGCAGTTGTCAGGGAAATTGGGGTTTTGCTATGCCATTCTGTCAAACTTCAGAGCATGGACATTACTTGCTTATGTACTTACATGTGCACATGCTAGATGTGTGTCTATGTGTCCAAGTTCTGTTTGGTGTTGTTAAATTATTATTTAGGCCAGTCACTTAGGGCAATGAATTTCACAGGTTATCCATTTAATAGAAATAAAATAATGTTTCTTTTTCCGTAGTTTCAAACATTCTTTCTCTCTGACAAAAGAAACATCTACCTTATAATCTGATTCTTCTTTATTCTTTATAATTCTTAATGCTTATGTCATGTCTATCCACTCTACCCTTCTCTTTTTTTCTAACTTTAAATATCCTGGACTAAATTATAGTAAGATCTTTTCTTTAAGCTATGTGTTCATCTAGCGGCTTAGCCAATAATTTAATGTTAAGCCTAAGTCTGTTTTTCAAAAGGTATGAGAAATTAATTTCTAAAATGGATTTAATGTTCTTCTTCAGAGTGCATTCTGATCAGCACCCAGCTGATATGTCCTTCAAATTCATTTTATATTTCTAAGCAAAGATATCATGAAAAAGGAAATGTTTTATTAGCTACTTGTTATACAAGTTCCATTTCCTAGGTAAAATATAGTTAAGTACCTCTTCTCAAAACTACAAAATGTGTAGGCAAATGTCTGAGTAAATTTTGTAAATGTACATTATATATTTAGGGTTTTGTGATGAAAAGCATCCTTTGCAGATTCTTACTTAGAAAAGAATATATGCTTTTTTTTAGCTCGGCTTTTGAAGAAAGCACGGCTTTATGAGGATATTCTGTTGTGCACTAGCACATAGGGTAGTACTGGTTTTTTTTGATGCTGTATATAGGAGCAGATCTAATTCTATTCAGCAACTGAAGTGGTTTTCACTGCAACTTTTCATGCATTATTAAAACTGCATACTCAGTTATACCCATGTGAGCGTGAGTTTTTTGGTGGTTTTTTGTTTGGTTGGGGTTTTTTGGTTTTGTTTTTGAAGGGGTGTTGCAGGTGTGGTGTTTTCTGTCTTCAGTCTAGAATAAGAGGAATTGCCATGAATAGAAGTGTGCTACTTGTTGCCCTGTTAACTGTTAGGTTTGCTTTCTTCATATGAGTACAGAAGGCACAGACTTTCAGTTTATGTGGCTCTTCATTCAGAGCTGTTCACATCAGGCTTCACTCAGGCTGCTCAGCAGAAGGGAGGAGAAAATGTGTAATATCTCTGATGCCTACTTGCTTGAAAATGTTCTCTTGTTGTATGAAGTGGGCCAGGAGAAAAGCAGGGTTCTTGACTACCATTACAGCAAATGCCCCTGAACCAGTAAAAATGCAGGTTGTTTGCTTTTCCTTCTTTGTTCTCCCATCCTCCTGTTACGTCCTTTGAAGTCGAGTGCTGTTAGTGCTGACAGCACAGACAGAATTTTGGCACACTAGGCCAGTGTTCATAAAGACTTTAATTTCATAAGTTTTGGGGGGCTTGTGGAATTTTTTTCGTGGGGGGAGGAGCTGGGGAGGGGAATGTTTCTCTGTTTCTCAGTTATGCTGTGTTCACTTATACTTCTGTGGGAAATTTGCCTTAGAGGCTTTGCAGATTGTGTCTTGTCTGTTTGGTCAAAAGACTGAGAAGTTAGAGAAAAGATCAGCCATTTGAGAGGTAAAGGACTCATTGATATTAATTCCTTGTAAATTTTCTTAAACCTCAGTGGCTTAATAGACAAGAGAGTTTCAGGTTTGTGCTTTCAATGCTAGATCCTGCAGCTTGATTTGAGCAGGTCTGTATTCTGTTGGTCAAGGATATAAAATGCAAAACAGATCACATCAGGCTTCACTGGTTCCATTTCTCATGGAAAAAAAGTACTCTCTAGGTTTTAAATCTTTCCATTTGCTGTTTTCAAAAATACAAAGTGCAAAACTTCGTTGCTTCTACCTGATAAGACCCAGATTTTCTTTTTTATAGTGAGAGCCGGAGACTTTTTTAATAACCTTTTGAGGTTATTAAAAAATAATTTTTTAGATAAGGCTCTAAGAATTCTTTAGATAAGGTTATTCTTCCATTTTTTTAACAACCTTAGCAAGTTTTAAATTTCAAGTCTAGTCTTCCTGGATTTGTTTTTTGGAAGACCACTGATTATTGCAAATTTTCACCATATTTTTTAAACAAAGGTCAGAGGTGATTTATCGCTTGATGTCCATGCTTTTAAAAAGGGGAACATAAAGATATATCAGCTTTGCTTTTAATTCTCTGAAGTAGTAATTACTCCGGCATATCAGTCTTGGTGTGTATCAGTCTTATGTCTCAGTTGCTGGAATGAAGGAATATTACGAAGAAAAACAGAGCGTCAGGATGACTTTTCCCTCATTGGAATATAATATAAGCCTTGCAGATTTAGCTGATGCAGTTTGATACTGCCTCCCACTGTCTGCTCAGCCATCTGTCAGATGTGAGATGGCAGGACAGCACATACATGTGCTCCTTGGCCTTGCCAGTTAATAGGTAATTCACAGCATTATTTTAAACTGGGAATGGAGGTGTTAATGAGAAGAAGTCAGAATGTGAAGAGGGGAACACGGCATTCTGTTGCTTTTCTCAGAATCCCACCAAAGATGGGTGAAATGCATATCTCTGCAAAGAAGCATCTTTACAGCAAGACAACTTAATCTGTCAAAGCTTTCTAGTAAATGTCAAGTGATCAACAAAAGAGCTTTGTTTGATGCTATTTAAAAAAAAAACAAACCAACAACCAACACAAAGAAAAAAAACCCAGCTCAGTAAAACCTGAGAAAACAGTAAAAATGTGCATATGGCACATGTGCTTATTATCTATGGTGGAATTTGAACATTCATAAAGACTGAAATTGTGTCATAAAGAATAGATTTTAGATGTGATGTTGGAGTAGACCTTGCATTCTGAATAGCTACATTGTAAGCAAATTCAAACTTGTGGGGTTTAGATTTTTTTCCTTAAATTGATCTGTACTTGTTGAAAGCATAGGAACCTTTTAACTCTTGCAAAAGAATGTTTTATTTATTTTATCCTCAAATAAGTCATTAGTTCAGTGCAAGTGCCAGTGGAGGCATCTTTATTTTCTTTCTAACTGGTCCTGGAGATGTCCTGTACTGGGATGTTTGCTGAGCCAAATACTGATTTTCTTGCAAAGGCTCTGTAAATGTTTCTGCTGTTCCTGGTGATGTGGCCTTCTGCAAATAATTTTCTTTTTTCCTGGCAAATCAGCTTCTCTGCCCTGTTGTCTCTTACTTGGCCAGACTTAAGAAATGTAGTCTCAAGTTTTCTTCTAAATACCTGCAGAAAGACGCCTCCAACATATTACAGCAATAGAATATCAATAACAAGGTGTAAGTTGACTCTTGCCAGTACTTGTGGTGCATATATTGGAGCCTCACTATGCCTTACGCTGAAGCCCCATACAGCCAGCTGCAGTTGATTTGATAAATCAGTTTGGCACAGGATATAGCTCTCTGTTCGGTGTAGTCACCATTCTTATCATGAGCAAATGTTTACCAAAATTTATTTTAAAATATTGTAGTATTTTTTAAGCACAAAATTATATATGTATTTGAAAATAGAATTCACTTTAGTCTTGTACGGGGAAATGGAATTGAACAGAATTTCTTTATGGAGCCTAATGTGCTCAGTCATAATGAAGGGTCGGGACAATCCACCACTGTGGATTTGTTTTGACAGTCTTCTCCTTGCTTCTGCAGTGTGTTCAAGCTGCTGAGGGACTGGGGCATTTGTCTTAAAAGATCATTCTGAAGTAGCAGAGGGGGTTTGGGACCATATACTAATTTGAATTGATCTCTGGTTTTTTTTTGTTCTGTACAAAAATAAGTTTAGACTGCTTGGTATTGGATTGATGATGAGTAAGCAACAAAACAGAACAAGAAAGTCTATTGAGCACGCTTGCACTGCTAAATAGGTGACCTTTTTCTACTTGCTCAGCAATTCGGTTGTCTCATACCAATGACTGCCCTACTGAACATTCTGGATTGCAAGTGGAGTTAAGGAATTTGCCTCTTTTCAGTACTGACAGCCATAGCTGTCCTGCGTATACAGATAAAGTCTTTCTCAGGTTTTCTTATTGGAAATACACACAAACCTTACACTTGCACAATAAACCCCCAACTTGAACACACAGTAAAGTTTTAATTAACTCCTCAGGGTGTGACAAGAACCATTTGTATCCCTAGCTAGCTATTCCATTCTTGTCCACAAGGAAGCCAGCTGGTTTTGCTACCTGTCCTTACAGGTGGAGAATTTGGGATACTGCAGACCTTTTTAAAATCTTTGCACCATTCTAGGTAAGGTTACTCTTGCGAATGCATGTTAAATTTATTCCCAAAAAGTGATGTAAGATTTTTTTTGTTCAGCCAACAAGTTCTTTTTACTTTGCATTTGTGTTTATATGCATTGTATGAATTAATATAAACGTGATCATTTCAGATACTTTTAATTTTTAAAAGAATCAAGTTACATGCATTTAGTGATGAGGTGGTTTTGTCTAGAATAGGATCTCTTAGAAAAGTTTTCATTCCACGTGTCAGGGAATGGGGATTTGTTTAGTTTACTATGGACTTGTAAACTTTCCTCATGCTTAAAGGTTTTGCGAAGAGTTCTGCTTTGATTCCTGTATAGTATGAATTTGTATCTAGACAAGCACTTGGAAACACTAAACAACTGGAAAAGCAATTCATGTTTGTCGACTGGTCCGCTTCCCTGAGGATGCTAAATGTTATTCAGGGGATGTATTTCTCTCCCATCAATGCTCTGTAATGTCAGGTATATGGACATGGTTTAAGAGAAATACCACTGGAGATAGTGGTGTTGTGGAATTTGGTTTTGAAGTGTTCCCATATGTGTGCAGCCACTCTGTGAAATGAAACTAATAATATTTTACAGAGAAGAACAGATGTGAGTAATCTTTGGTTTGCATCTCTACTTCTGACTTAGACGTTTGCAGGTTGCTGCAAGGTCTTATAAAGTGTGTATATAATAAAAATGTTTGTGTAAACTTTTTACATACTTTTGCTTACATACATGTCTGTGTGTAGAGAGATCAGGATAGTGTCCTCATAAAACACATCCTGACAGTAGTTTTGTGCTTTAAAGAGTACTTACTGTGTGGAAAAGTGTTCTTCAGGTTAGAAGTCTTTCAAACAGTTCCTCACTGTTTAAAATACTGCTTTATATATCTTGTATTTTTGTAAAGGTTAATTAAAATAGTTCATGTAAAGAATTGTTAGTCAAAACCATGTTTGAAATCTTTTTTGTAGTCATTCACTTGTTTCAGAGTTCTTAAAGGCACATGTAATTTCAGTTTGCAGTTAATATGTTTCGAACATTACCACCATCTTCCAATCCAACGGGAGCAGAATTTGATCCAGAGGAGGATGAACCAACCTTAGAAGCTGCATGGCCTCATCTACAGGTACTTCATGGAGACTGAACGATCACAGTCTGTAACAGAATTTTGGCATTAAATTCATTGTTTGTCTGTTCTAAATTGTTTAGGTTATGTGTTTATCTCAAATCAATTACTTTTTCTGTGTAATTTTAAAAATGTGTTTCTTGAATTAAAAAGATAAATCAGTTGTTATCGGTTAAAGGCTCATTGTTTCTTCTGGTAGAGATGTAACTGCTGAGATTTTAAATGAGCTTCTCTTTGTCACTATGAATGCTTTGATCTGTCTCTGGCACAGCTTTAGCTTTCAGAGGCACCGTGACAAACAGAGAAGAACAGAGAATTCTTAGAACATGTACTTCTGTTCATGCATGATAAATATTAGATTACTGTGTGTCTTTTGAGTAAAGAGTAGTGATGGAGCTCAGCAGAATTTTAGCAGCTTAAAGAACCTCAAGTTCTTGTAATTTGTCAGGAGAGCAAGAGCAAAGCTTTTACTGTGTGTTATACAGATAAATATAACTAAAAACATTTTGCAGTTCTGAGCAACTAATTATCAGTTCTAGTAATGTGATGCTTATAAAGTGATTCTTGTTTAAAAGACTAATACTGGTTTTTTTTTGTTGTTTATTTCTTCCAGCTTGTTTATGAATTTTTCTTAAGGTTTTTAGAATCTCCAGATTTTCAACCTAATATAGCTAAGAAATATATTGATCAGAAGTTTGTATTACAGGTGAGGTAAAAAAAAAAATATATTTAACTGCAAGCTCTGAATTGTTTTTACAATGCATTAGATTCAGTTAAAGTGCATCTTTTTTCCCTGTTTGCAGCTTTTAGAGCTCTTTGACAGTGAAGATCCTCGTGAAAGAGATTTTCTTAAAACAACTCTTCACAGAATATATGGGAAATTCTTAGGCTTAAGAGCTTACATCCGGAAACAAATTAATAATATATTTTATAGGTATGTCAACATCTTTGTATTATGGTACATGTGATCAGGTATGCAATTAAAACACTCCAAGACACTGCTAGCAATTTTTAAAATTCTTTGTATGTTTATACTCAATAATATTGCTGCATCTAACAATAATTAATACCACTCTGGGAGATTTAGATTAGGGTAGTCTTTCACATGGTGTAAATCTGGCAGCTGAAATTTGAGTTAGTATATGATTTAGTGGGTGGGTTGATACCTTTGTGGGAGGCTTTTTTTTCCTATTGGGTAGTAATGTTTGTATTACAATAATGCCTTCATAAGGTGTAGTTCTTCATAATGCAGAAAATAGTCAGAAATTGAATGACTGAGAGATCTATAATTTGCTTGAAGGAACTCGTTTCCTGCCTCTTCTTTCGTGAGAATTGAGATGTACAGTTGAGTTCTTGTGAAGTCTTTGTTTATCACCATAGAATGAACTGTAGTATTATCATTGATACCAAAAAAAATGAAGATGAAAAACTAATCCCCTGTATTACCAAAGGTCTTCGGAAGTGTGTTTTTACTGCTGTTATGTCTAGTGTGAATGCAAGATGATGGTGCCTGTTTCAATTTTTTCATTTTGATACTCTTTGCTTTTCTACAAATGATTATGTTGTATATCAGTTTTACACTCTTTCCATCATACTTCCCTTTTTCTCTACCACTGTTTTCATCCCAAAATGAATGTGTGGTGCTATCTCTTTAAGAAAATAGCAGAAAGCTGCCAGGCCCTCAGTGCCATCTCATGAATGGCACTCAGCAGTACCAGCTGTAGAGGGAGCTGATCTTCCCTGCCTATGGCAACAACTAAGCCTTTAGAAAATATACAGTGGAGCTACTTTAAAATAATTAGTGAGCCTCTACTGTCTTGCAGTCAACTGCTCTTGACAGGACGTGTGAAGAGCCAGTATATCCCAAGGGGAAAGTACAGGTGGATCTTAAAGATGCAGATTTTTTTTCCCCACACATGGATTTTATTAAATTAGATCCAAAATGCGTAATTTGGTCAAATATCCAAACCAGATGGTAAAACAACATTGCAGTGCATTATAGTGCACTTCTGAAAAGTGTTTTTATTTGCCACTTTGCTTTCAGAGATAATGGAAGCAAGGTCTTCAAACACAGCTCTGGCACTAAGTTTTTGAAAGACTAAGAAATTATCTGGTCATTAGATCAACTTTTTATAGTTTGTGTAAGAAAGTTCTCAATCTGATATGTACATGGGAAATTGTATAATTTGCACAGCTACAAAGTTGTGGGAGGAAAAGAAAAACCAACCACAAACTTACAGAAAAGCACACTTAGCTGTATAATATTTAGGAACTCGAAGTTTTAAAAATTTTGCATCCAAATGTAAACTGGTGCACTTGGATATGATCACCAAGGAGGGAAGTTGTTCCAGCTTCTGTCTTGAATTAGTGTATTGAGCATGATAAACTCTGAAACTTTGTGTAGAATTTTAAAAATACTTCATTTTTGTATACTTTTACCTGCAAGTTGTGAGTTTACTACTGTGTTTACCTAAGAAATGTGTGGCTTTCATTTGTCTTTTAGTCACTCACCAGAATTACATTAATTCTTTCCCCATAGTGCATTAATTAATTTTTTCCCTAAAGTAAAATACTCTTTAAAAAATTTATTAAACCTGCATGTGCCTTTTAATTCAATCCAAACCTTTTTGTATCAGTGTCTTTAATTTTGCTTGGAATTGTTGTCCTGAATTATATGGAAAGGGTCTTTAAGGATTAAAAACTGTCACTTCAAATATTCTGGATTAAAAGTGGCTGTTAATATGTCAGGCTGCGACAAATTTTCAAATTAAAAAATGCTTTCAAATTAGTGGAATTATTTTCTTCTAAGTGTAAATTTTTGTAACTCTGCAAATTACCTGAAGCCATGCAGAGAACTTCGTCAAGAAATTTACACTCGGGTGAAGGAGGGTGTAATTTACTAGGTGAGTGCCTAGTAAATTGCAGTGCTCTGTCAAAAGAAGATTCAGGAAAATGTGACTTCCTCTGTTCATTACAAGCCTTTTGTATGCACAGAGATTTGTAATGCCGCAGAGCTTTTTAGATTCAGAAGTAGTAACTGTTGGAACACTTTGTGCTTGCATTTGCTCTAGAAGGTTGGGTCATGGCATTTAATTATGCCAGATAGTCGTGTCATTTTAATATTTAAAACATTGTTGTGTTCAGTTTTGCATTATTAAAATGGCATAAAATACGAGTATTGGGAAAAGCTCGAGTGTAGGCTGCTCTGTTAAATGTGGGGGAAAAGAGCAAGAAGGTTTGAAGTTTGAAAGCAGCTGGGTGTGCTAGTGATTTCTTTTTCCACAAAGTTTCTTTTCCATTATGTCTGCTTTCCTTTTCCTGAGTGACTAAAATATTGGGGATAAGGCTACCAGTAAAGTTAGATGGCGATCTTGGTATTAGATCTGTATCTCTCTTCAGCAGTAACCCAATAAAATGTTTCATTTATTTAGGTTTATTTATGAAACAGAGCATCACAATGGCATAGCAGAATTACTGGAAATACTGGGAAGGTAAGTTGTAGGTTTTGTTTAATTAAACTCACTTGATTTTAAGAGTAGACTTCAAAAACCAAGGGTGTTTTGTGTAAGATTGTAGAAACACAGAAAAAACTTGAACCTTGTGGCAATGTTTTTGGATGTGATAATTTTTTAAATCCTATTTTTAAGGTCTTATTTTCTGCTTACGATCCTTGTAATTAACATTAGTCGTAAAGCAATGTAAATGTAATGTAAAGTAAAATGTAGTGAGTTGAAATTTATTAAAAATCCTTCAACATCACTGAATACATAGTGGATAAACAAAGGAAGCACAGGTTATGAAGCTTCAGAAACCTCATTTTGCTAACCCCATCATTTTTCGAACTTCAGTGATGTATCTGTAAGCCCTTGACACTAAAATGTTACAACTTAAAGCTGATAGCCTCCTTGAAACTAGTGAGGTTTTTTATTAACCAATTTCTGTAATCCATGTGCAAGCTTCTAGCATTTTTTTAATGCATTAATACACTGCAAAAGCTCAGTTAGGTTTACTTTATGGTATTTCTGTATCTTTGCACATGGAAGGTCAGCAGGAGCAGCAGGTTGCTCGGGGTTGTGTCTGGTCAGGCTTTGTATATCGCCAAGGATGAAGACCCCCAAAACCTTCTGGGCAATGGGTTCGCATGTTTGACCACACTCACGATAAAAAGGAGTTTTTTATTGTCTTTGAATTATATATCCCGTGTTTCAGTTTGTCTCTTGCCCTTGCAATACACATCACTAAGAAGAGTCTGACTCTTCACACCATCCCTTCATGTATTTGTACATGTTGGTGAGATCCCCCTGAACCTTCTCTGCTTCAGACTAAACAACTTTTTCAGCCTCTCTGTGAATGACAGATGCTCCAGCCTCTTCACTGCACTTTACTGGACTCCCTCCAGTATGTCTGCATCCTTCTCAGTATGTCTGCATCCTTCTTGTCGTGGACAGAGATGCCAGAGTCTCACCAGGGCTGAGCAGAGGTGAAGGATCACTTGCCTCTACTTACTGGCAATGCTGTTGAAATTGGAAGGATGTTCTAAAATTTCCTAGGTCTACATTCCTGCCCAGAATAGTTCCTTAATTTTCTATGAAACATTCAGTGATTAAAGAAGTTACATATCCATCATTACTTCAACACACTATACTCAAGTAATGCCCATCAAGACATACTGGAAACTGTAAAGCTTAAGTACTAGAATATGGAGCTAAATCTTCAAAACCATTATTGAGTCACCAGCTTTTTCATTCTTGGTTTTGTTAGGTTAGCTTTAAGTATTACAAATTTAAAAGTGAGGTTGTTGGTTTGGTTTGGGGATTTTTTTACCCCCCCAGGCTTCCAAATCAAAATTTCTGGGAGCTCAGTGAGGCTTCTAAGCTGTAACTGTTCTGTATTGGTTATTCATCCAGTCCATTAGAAGTTTCACCCAGCACGTTGTTGACACAGAGCTTCTTGTTCTAATACTGTGGGTTTAGGTGAAGGTGCCATTGACCCCGTACTGAGCTACATCTGCACTGAGCTACATCTGCACTCAGCTATAACTAAGACGGGATGTCTTGTGTTGAGATGCTGTTTGGTTGTACTCTAGAGCCTTGCAGAAATACTAATAGTTAAGTAGAAGTCGTGTTTTGACTTGTCTGCTGTCCTACATTACCTCTTCTACATCCAGTCTCTGTTTCACTTGTTAATACCACACAGAAGCTGGGAGAGAGTTGTATTCAAAGCTTTGAACCAGTGAGTTGTTCATAGTGAAGGGTGAAGTCTGAACTATAGGTACGGTTGTGCGCAGCTTGGAAGAAGAATTTGAGGCTTCTGAAAAACTTGGCTAAGGGATAGATTGATTTGACTATGCTATTCATTTGTAAATATTAGAAAACGAGTGCTAAGATGAAGATTTTTTGTATATCCTGTATATCAGTGCAGACTAATATATAATTACTGATCTTTATTTTTAAGCATAATTAATGGATTTGCCTTACCATTAAAAGAAGAGCACAAAATATTCCTATTGAAGGTTTTGTTACCATTGCACAAAGTGAAATCACTCAGTGTCTACCATCCACAGGTAAGTTTTGCTCAGTGCTTTTCACGCTAATGTTTAAGTAAGCTTGCTTGAAGAGGTTGGGAGATCCAAGTCAGTCTGCTGTGAATTCAGTTCTAAGCTCCAAGACTTCCCTGCTAACCAGCCTCGGGGAAATTATTTAACACGCATGCCTATAACGCTTCACTTGTTGATAGAAAAATTAAAAAGAAAACATGTGTGTACACAATAATACCTTTTTTTTAAAAGCACTATAGTGTTTATAGATGAAACACATGCAGTAGTTGGTTAATGTGAGAGTCTTAGTGTTTATCCGCAGAGAATTTTTTTTTCTTCTTGTCTATAATGTTTAGACATAAAAATATTGCAGAAAAGTATGGTTTTAATGAATGTTGTCTATAAACACTTTATTCTAAATTACATGAAGCAATTCAGCTGAATTCAGTTTGTTGATATTTTGAAAGGAATTGGGAATTTACTAGGACATCATTTTTTTAATTCAATAGATCTTTTTAGAAGTACACAGAAAAAAGGGAGCTTCTGAGCTGTATCTTTTCTGTGCTAAATTTAGTTCCATTCAGAGTTTCTAGAGGAGTGGGAAATCATAGAGTGTGAGAGAAAATACAGTATGGTTGTGATATGCTGAAATTTTCCCTTTGAGAGATTGTTACACAACTTTTGGGGTTTTAATTTGAAAGTTCAGTATTTACTATGTAGTTTGAATACTCCAAGTTCTAAGTACCATTTCTTCAAATAAAATTACTAACAACTTGTATTTTTAAGAATACTTGTATTTTTAAGAATACCGTTAGTATTACAATTCTCTAGCAATTGGAGATGCTTATAAGCATTTGCTTTGGATCTTGTTTTCAGGGGCTTCCATCCATTGCTGTTAAAGTAGTAGGCTAAAACACCTCCCATTTCAAAATTTATTTTTTATTTCCTTAAGTCATGAACAAAACCTGTTGGGGGTGTGTACAGCAAGACCTTTTTTAATCTCAACTAGTGCAGATGTCTGTGATCACCAGCTTTTCTACTGACCCAAGACATATCTTTATCTGTTCCCCATAAATCACAAACTAATTCTCCAAAAACTTCAGCTGACTTGCATTGCTTTTCAGCATCAGTAAAAACAGGGTAGTGACATAGGGATGCCTCTCTAACATGTCCTACTGAATGAAATGGGAAAGTACTTCAGATGAGTTTAGTGTGTGAAACGCCGGAGTAAAGCCTTAAAAATTCACATTGAAACAGTGACAGATACTCAGAAGGATTTGCTGCCAGATATCTACATGGAGAAAGTTAATTTCTGTGTTAAATCAAATTTGCTTTAGAATAGGGAAGAACAGTAGCTGTAGTAATCTTGGCGCATTCCTCAAATTATCATGGGGCATTCTTGGCAGGAGTCATCAAAAGAAGGAAAGGAATTGGGTCATCAGCTGAACTTAATAAATTGAGAGACTTTAGGAAGATGGTTAAACAGTTTGTGGGGTGTGCGGTGATCTCCCCACTTACTTCGGGACTGTTGGCTAGTCACAGGTGGACAGTCTCATTCTCAGCATTGCAGTTGGTAAATACTGTGATTCAGCCTCAGGTTGCATCAGGTTACATGGATAGGCATAGTTATCTTTAGTTGTTGTATGTAAAAAATCCTAAGATTTACAACTGTTCAATGCACTTTTATGTAACTTAGGTTATAAAATAGAAAATACTTACTAAATCAGCACGGAACACCAAAATGTTAGTGAGTGGAAAGCACTCTAGAGGACAAGATCGTGATTTTTAAATCCTGTATTTGAAAAGATGAAGTGTGATGAAATGCAAAGTACTAGGTCTAAAAAGTTGTGTGTGTCTACATTATAAAAGTCATCAAGCTGTATGTGTCTATATTATAACAGAAAAAGGTGAGGACAGACTTGCAAAGGTTGTAAAGAATTGGTAAAGCCTATTTACCCTTCTGTTTAAATTGTCTGCCAAATAGGTTGGGCATTTTTTTAAATTTTAAAATTAAATTTTAAAGAAACTTGTGTTGTTATTTGAAGGATTCAAAGTTATTCTTGACTTACACAAGTGATTTCAAAATGTGTTCAGTTTCATAGTGAAAATTAATAAAGCTCTTTTTCTTTTACTGTAGCTGGCGTACTGTGTAGTTCAATTTTTAGAAAAGGACAGCACACTTACAGAACCAGTAAGTTTATCTTGCTAATATTACATATTTTGAACTACTAATATTAATATACCTTACACCTGTCTGAATGTTTAAGGAGGTTTGAGGAACAAAGTATTTATATGTAATCATTTATACTAGAGTCAAATATTTAACCATTTTGATTTTGATCTATCAAATACAGTTTTTTCCAACAGTCCTTTGGAATATCCAAAATAAATTAAAACAACGTTAATAGCTTAGGTCTTACAAAGAGACCAGATTTTTTCTGCGTATTTTGTTCTGGCTGAACAGATAGGAGATGGTGGATCCAGCAGCAGTTTCGTCAGAAATTAGCTTGCCTGAACTGTGCTCTGTTGACAGATGGATGTTACGATGGAACACAGATTTCTGACACACAGCCACCTATTGGTGCAAGGCTTTTGAGTCAGATCCTGTTCATGTCTACCAGCTTTGGACAAAATCAGACTTTGGTCTGGCTGCACATAATTGCATAGATGAATAATTTTAACCATCCTCTATAGTATCTAGTGGTTTGCCTCATTACACCCAGTATCAAGTAGGTAAGAACAAATCTGTTTAATCAGCAGATCCATAAAACAATTGCTTCTAATAAAAATGCACATTATTAGATTATGACCATTTCCATTGTAAAATGGGAAACTGGATTTCTTGAAACAAATGGAAGTATGCACCTGAGCAAGAGTTATCTCCTAGCTGGAGCTTTTAGTATTTATTAAGATAGCAAATGTCAAACATTCTGTGATTTGTACTGTATGAGATCTTGAATTCTTAGCTTTCTTCCAGACATCAGATAGGATGTTGCATATTTCCTAGTAGAAATCTGAACTAACATGCAACCAAGTTTGTTTCCTTTATTTGATCCCTAATTAGTACATGATTACAACATTCTTTAAAAAATTAGCACACACATCAGCGAAGTACTAACTTCCTCTTCAAAAGATTCTAGTCCTTTCAAATTCAAATGCTTTGCTTGCCCTTATAATTGTCATATGAGACTTTTTGACATCTTATTTTTTAAAATCTGCATATATTAACCAAGGCTTCATTGAGGACATACTGTCTGCTTTCGTGATTAAATAATATATACATGAACGATGCACTTACTTCTCAGAGTTATCTTGCCAGTGATGATATTAAATATTGCTTATAGCTTTTGTATTAAAAAATCGTAGAATCGTAGAACAGTGTTTTGAGTGTTCATGGTTTCATAGGTAAGCAAGCTGGGTAACTAATTTATTAATAATGAAGAAAGTTAAGACTAAGATTAGTTCACTAGTAAGATAGTCAAACTCAAAGTTTAAGATCAACATAGCTAGAGTAGTTGGTCACCTGTCAATTCAGGCATTTATAGTAAATATTTTGTTAAAATATATTGATGGAACTTAATTGCTTGAGTTTATGTGGCAGGTAATTTTCCTGATAATGTAGTAGCAGATTTGCACTTTGATCATATTAAGTTAGAGGTTAAATTTTTTTCTCTAGTATTTTGATTATTATTTTTGAACATGTCTTTTAGACATATAACTTTGTTTTCTGAAGAAGTGGGTTTGGACATATTAACAGTTATTTCTGTGACACTGAACTATGTCTGTTCACTACTGTTACATGGGACAAGAAATCACGAGTTTTGTGTTCTGCTTAAAATACCAGACTTACTAATGCATTATAATTCAGCTCAAGGTAAAGTGAAATTACCATGAAATTATTTTATCTTTGTCTCTACAGGTGGTAATGGCACTGCTGAAATACTGGCCAAAGACTCACAGTCCAAAAGAAGTCATGTTTTTAAATGAACTAGAAGAAATTTTAGATGTTATTGAACCATCTGAATTTGTAAAAGTTATGGAGCCTCTCTTCAGACAGCTAGCCAAATGTGTGTCCAGTCCACACTTTCAGGTCTGTATTTACTGCATGTACAATGATATCAGAATTTTTGTAAAGCAGACTTGTAATGTGGTATTATTCATCATGATGAATTTTATTTGTTGCAAAGAAGTCTTCAATTCTCTGTCAAGTTTCAGGGATCCAAACATTAGTTTTACTGTTTCTTTTCAAGAGTGCAATATGTGCATTGGTGTTGGGTGATTCACTTCAGTGTTATGCTTAACATAGAAAAGCTGAAAAACTCAGTGTTTTCAGAAGTACCTGAACCCTTTCAGTACAATGTTTGTATTTCATTGCTTGTAATAGAGTTCTACAAATACTCATTCTTTTGGAAGGTATTTCTTTGCTTGGATTTCAGAGTTCATTGGTTATAGATTGAATTATGTCCCTATCAAGGAAAAAAGCAGTTTTTCCATCTCTCTTTCCATCAGGTCCATGACTGTCATTTGCACTACAAAATCTAAGTCTGAGTTGCAACTTTTCTTACCTTTCCCTGATATTTGCCAAATGTTATAATTATTTGCTCTGTAAGAGATTGAAGAAGTGTTCCTTTTTTCATGTCGTCTTAGGTTGCAGAGCGAGCATTATACTACTGGAATAATGAATATATTATGAGTTTAATTAGTGATAATGCAGCAAAGATTTTACCCATCATGTTTCCATCCTTGTACCGGAATTCAAAGACGCATTGGAATAAGTAAGAAACACTTGTACAAATTTCTGCTACTTCACTTACGTGTAGTTCTAGCCTTAAGAGTTCAGCTCTGTGAGTTGCTGGTTTAACAGTATGTTGAGCTATGTAGTCTATGGCATTGAAGTTGCTGGATAAAGAGACTATTGTTGTCAATTTTTAGGAAGTATTAAGAATTGAGGAAGATAGCTTTTCCTTTTTTCATTAAACAAGAAAGAGTGTTTCAGTGCATTTAATCCATGACATTCTTTAAATATGAAGCGAATTTGTCATTCATCTGTAGTTCAGATACTTCTAAAGACTAACTTTGATTTCTGATCACTAACCTCTTTGCTAATTTGCCTTTCTTCTGCATTCTAGTGAAATCTCTTGTAGATCTGATCATTTTTTCCTTTCCTTTTATTTTCTTTTCATTTATTTATTTTTTATTTTTTCTCCATTGATTATTTTCACTTTTTTTTCCCCACAATAACGTAGTACTTGCGCATGAAAACAGTCCTGGTCAGCTCCCTTCTGCAGCTGTTCCATTGTAAAGTGCTTCTTTGTTTGAGCTATTGTGCAACTGCTGGGATGGTGACAGTATCCCAGTCTGGCTCTAACTGTGAATTGAGGACTGCTGATGGGCTGGCCAAGAATGAGTAATCAGTCTGCAATTAAACACTGGGAAAGAAATGGAAAATAAAGTGATGTTAAAGTGGTTGCTCACTGTCACTGGCTGCAAGCAGTAACAAATAATGTACTCATTAATAAAATTCCAATTCAGTGATGCAATTGTACATAAATGTGGGTTGCTGTTGGTTGTTTTTTTCTGACTTTCAAGGTCATGCATTCATTTTATTCTGAGCAAAAGTCATGCTACCCACTACAGCTGCACTCTTACTTGTAACTCCATATATGAGACAAAGTAATAATTTAACCGATTGGTTTTTGAGCAGCAGTACATTATAGCCTGGAACTGTAAATTAAGCCGTAAAAATGCCTCATAAAGCAGATTGGTTTTGTGTAATTTTAGTGATGTTTTCAGCTTTACTTTTCTAACGCGTTTTTCTAAAGAGTCCTGGCCTAATTGTGTTGAAGTAAGTGCTGTTGCTGTGTGGCAGTTTTTAAAATGAATGGTGTCTTTTCTACAGTCCTTTTAATCACTAACACGTTTTTTCTTGAATTTATCAGTTGCCAGTAAGTTACTTACATCAAGATCTTTAATGTCATCTTGCTTTTTCTCTAATAACCCTAATGGGATTACTGTCAGCTACTAAATTTCACAACTAGCCCTGTATTGATACTTGTAGTATTAAGAGTGAAGTTCAAACATCAGAAGTGCGAGTGATGAGTAGTACTACAGAGTAAGAAAACTGCATTCAAAGTTGGTAATTTTAGTGCTTGTATTAGGCCTCTTGTGGGTAAATCGAAACTTCCACTAATTAATTTTGTTTCCACTTATTCTGAAATGATGTAATTTTCCAGTTATGTAGGCTATTGGCTACTGTTGACCAGAAAAAGTAGATTTCAAAGTTTAAAGTACTCTGAGTTTCAACCAGAAGTTTTACTTATAGGACAATACATGGCTTGATATACAATGCTCTGAAACTCTTCATGGAGATGAACCAAAAACTGTTCGATGACTGCACACAACAATTTAAAGCAGAAAAACTGAAGTAAGTTTTCATGTCAGTGTGTCTGTCTGTTCTTGAGTAATTTGTTCAGAGTGCTTTAGCTCTGAAAAACCACTGTGTCATTAGTGCTAAGGTGCCCATTTGATTCCAGTACAGCAGTTTCAAAGTTGACTTGCTGAAACTTCTTCTATGTGAACCGCAAATCTTCTTAACGATAAGGTGTCTCACGTAGGTTTAGACCTAATACTCCTGGGGTCACCATCTTCCTAAAAATTAAGTTTTTCAGAAGGACACTGCTAATCGTGGAGCCCAGTGTAGAGGATCTGTTAAACAGTTCAGTTCACATCCTGTGTTTATTTTTGCATGCTTTATTTACCTAGTGTTACTTCCTTTCATGTTGTCGCTCAGTTTGTCCCAAAATACTTTCCCAGTATTTTTCAGCATTGCATTGTGTGTGAGCATATCTTCATATTTTTATACAAGTTACCTGAAATCAAGGTGTTCCTCTATTGTAGTACAGGTCTGTAGTACAATTTTATTTGACAGAAGAATCCTGCTAAAATGAGATAGAGAAGTCAGAAGTATTAATGATTTGAGTCTCATTTTAGGGGCTGGAAGCAGTTAGAAAGTGGGTACTGAAAATACCTGGATTTTAATTTTATTTTAAATTTCAAAGTAAACAGGGATTCTTCAAATAGTGGTTCAGATTCTACACCTATTTTAAACTGATATACTGGAAGTAGTACAGATTCTCAACATAGATTGATTTGTCCAAGTTTTGAAGTTCCTTAGTACAATTCAAGTAGAAATGAGCTTGTACTGTAACAAATTCTTAAGGTGTGTGTGTTTATAGATGACAAAATACAAGCATTGGCTCCTCAAAAAAAGACTGTAATTCTCTTTTTCCTGATTGCAAGTAAGTGGAATCCCTTTAAAATGAGAAATCAAATGTTTTCTTCTCTGATTTTAGAAGTTTTTAGGGTGGTGTTCTGAGTGTGAATTAAAGCAGGCAGAGTGCTGAGCAATGTCATAGCAACAAAAACCAAAACAAAAAATCTCCCACCACATAAGAACTGAAAAGGGGAATGGTTAAAGAGTTCCTATCTCCCATCGTGAATTAACTTAATTGAGAGCTGGAGGCAAATTGTGTATGTGCTTGGATATAGCTGCTCTTCCATTTTTTTCTTGACGTTTGGATCATCTGCTTTGTGCATTGAAACCTGAGGGCATTTTTAGCACTGCTAGTTCAACCAGCCGTCAAAGACAGGTGATCATTCTAGTCTCTGCAAGAAGATGTTTTGTTTGTAAGAAAGGAAAGCAAACCCTAGATATTACAATTTCAGATTGCATTAGGCATAAGAAAACAAACCTTTTCTACTCTTATTAAAATTTTTCAAAAAAAGCATTTATGTCATTCCTCTGGGCTTGCTACTCCGTAGAATGAGCATGGATTTATTGGGTACTTCTCCGTTAGAGTTCAATTCAAAATGTCTCCGTGCCTTTTCCTTTAACCTATTACCTGAAGCCATTGGGCTGACAGTAAAAATTTCTGCCCTTTTTATGGTCAGTTATTAATTTCTTATTTATCAATATAGAATTCTGGTATTATAAATAAAACATAAACATGCTTTCAGCCTAGATAAAAACTTTTCTCAGTGTGCACCTACTAAAGATAAACTGGTATCAGCCAGTTTGTTGCTTTCATGAGAAAATCTCGAGTTTTTTCCCTTTTAATGTTGATTTGAGATCATGGGGTATTGATAGGATGTAAATTATCCTGTCAACAGTGGTATTTTGGGCAGTAGACTCAAACAGGTATAGCTAAATAACTTATTCTGTTGAATTCTTTTACTTCTGTATGATTTTTTTTTTCAGAGAGAAGCTAAAATTGAAGGAACGGGAAGAAGCATGGGTTAAAATAGAAAATCTAGCCAAATCAAATCCCCAGGTATTTAGAAAAGATTAACATGATCATGTTTAAATACTCTAGTTTTGTTAAATATCAGTGGGGGAAGCAGGTCTGACTGATCA
Source organism: Struthidea cinerea (assembly GCA_013397865.1). Taxonomy (NCBI): domain Eukaryota; kingdom Metazoa; phylum Chordata; class Aves; order Passeriformes; family Corcoracidae; genus Struthidea; species Struthidea cinerea. The sequence goes on along the minus strand of VZTI01004555.1, from coordinate 2,651,897 downwards.
TGGAAATAAAGGAATTTCACTAATTGTATTATGAAAGATACAAAATAAAAGTACTTTTCAAATTTGTAACCTTTCTCTTGTGCAAGTAATTATTTTTTTTAAAAAAACGTTTCTGAAAAGTATGATATGAAGTACTTTTTCCTTTTCTTATAATAGGACTTATACCATATTGTGGTTTGGAAAGTTATTGTGCAAAATTATGGAAAAATATAGAGAGGCCATAATTGGTTTCTTTTGAAAAGCTGTTTTGCAAACAATGTATTACAAAAGAGATCTTTCTGCTAACTGTGAGTTATGACTGGTCAGTTTTCCTTTGTGTCAAATGGATTAAAGTAACATTGTATGTTCCTGTCTGCTGCATTTGTTCTCCTACCTGCACTGGGCCAGTCTGCTGGTGAACATACTCCTCAGGTCTTCCCTAAAGGAAAACATCCTGTCCGGCATTACTTGATGTAACTCAAAGTATGATAAAGAAACAAAGGTCCTTTAGACTATTCATTATATTTTGAAATTAGGGGAGAAGGGAATGGTTTGGCTTGGGTTCCCCACCCCACTGCCTTCATTTGTTTGGAGAATGCTGCCAGTTTTTCTTTATCTCAATCATACGGTTTGCTGCTATGAACAAAAAAACCTCCAAACATTTGAATTACTTTGCAGCCAGAATTTTATTATACTGTAGCAAGAAACTTAATGTACTGTATATTTCCAACACAATCTAGCTGAGTTTCAAATGGTGAAAGAGGGAGAAATGGTACTCTGTAAACAGAAGTGGGACACTTTCTGATCTCAGTACTATTTTAAAATAGAAAGTATGAGGTAATCTCTTTTTCTATAAAGAGGAAATTCGTAAATGTTTTTTTCCTCTTGGGTCATTTGTCAGGGAACAATTACTAAACTGCTTAAATAAAATCTATTAACATTTATAAAATTTCAGTTGACAACAGATCAATTAAATTAATCAAAAAGGACTATTCATATGAAAGCAGTAATTGACTTAGAGTGGCAAAATACTTCTCTAGTGACATAAGTCATACAAAAGCCTTGCTTGAAGAGTTCTTGATATACATGGTCATTTGCTATTACAAATTATGAGCTATTGCATATTTGGCTAAATAAGTGGATGGAGTTGTAGAAAAATTCAGAGTTCTACATTATCAATTTCCTTTTTTTTCCAAGCATGTTTTTGTAAGTACATTTTCTGATACCAGTTAACACCACATGTATACCATATGTGCTGCATAGTCTGCTTGAAGAAAGCTAATAATTGGAAGCAATTTAAAATAAAAATTACTAATTTTAACACTGAGTGTTCCACTGAATTGACATAAGGATATAAATACTTTTAGTGCTCTAGATAATGGATTTTTAGGGGTTTCTTTTTTCCTGGAATTTCTATGAACTTTTTTGTTTGTCTGATGACTGATGATTTTTGTCGTTCAGAGCTGTTCCTGATTCTGCAAGACACAAAAGTACAATTTAAGATTTTATATCATTGTAATTATATTTGTTAAGTCCTTGCTGTTAGGGGTTTTTTTTTATTTTTCTCATCTGCATTAAATTGTTGGTACACTCAGATTTTAAAATATTTATGAGGAAAAACTGATGAAAAAGTCTGCGTGTGCACGTAAATAAGTTCTGAATTTAAAACTATATACACTTCATCTGAATTAAAATAACATCTGAAGTATTGAGATTACTGGACAACAAAGATTTTATTTTCTATTGAATTTCTAAAAGACTTTTACAACTTTTACTTTCTGAAGGCAGAAAAGTTTAATATTTTGGTTTGAAGCTATATTAAATGTATGTTAGGTATATTTGGTCTTTTAACAGTGTATTTTCTCTTGCAACACAGAATTGCACCAGCAAATAAAATTACTGTGTTTGGATTACTACACTGTTCACAGATCACTTGACAACGTATTAATAAGGTTTCGGATAACTGATTGCCAAAGTAGACATTCAATAGTGACAAAATCTGAGTATTTTAAAATTGAGTCTCGGATAATCAAACCATCTTTTTTTTTATGCTGTCTATTTTTCAGCAGGATATTTCTGCCAAGTGAAAGTATTGGAGTTCCATTCTAAAATTTATTACTTAGTCCCTGGAAGCATAATATATTGAAGTTAATCTCAAATAACTAGTCATATCATTCAAATGCTCAAATACACTCATAGTATTTAGATATTACTACTAAGAATGATTATTTTAACACTTTGCATTTTATTAGTACCCAACATATAGTGACACGAGTTTGCTGAACAGTCCTGTTGCAATGGAAACAGACGGGCCTTTAATTGAAGATTTGCAGACGCTGAAAAAGACAGTGAAAGAAGAGGCTTGTCAGGTAAAGCCTTGTGAAGATAGCAAAGTACTTCAATTTATGAATTAAGTGACTATTAATCATAAACTTGGGTTATATTTTCAGCCCTGTAACCATTTATTCTTGAGTAATACACTTCATCAGAGCTGCTACTTTCAAATGATAGTATAGCAGACAGAAATAGTGTTATGATTCTAATGCCTGTAAATCTGCTATATGGTCTCTTTTAAGGTTTCTTCTACAGAAACTTTGTTTTAATTTTCAGATAGGAATAGCTTTTTGTGTCATTCTGAGAACAATGATTCTGCTTCAAGGATAGTGAAAACTATAGCTAAAATCTATGACATCATGTTCTAGTCTTGTCTCTATATAACAGTTTTGATCTTTCATAAGAAAAGCTTGTCAGTACTAGAATCTGACTGTATTTTATACATTTTTGTTTGTTACTCAGAGCTGCCTTAGTGGCTGAAGCTCTTGTGCTTTGAAGAAGTATGTAAAGGCTGTGTCTTGCCCACTCATGGTCTTTTTCCTCAGTCCACCATCTGTCAGGTTCCATTACCCCATGCAGGGCGAGGACTCTCAAGGTCATTTCCATCCTTTTGTCTGTAGCTAATGCTCAGTAATATTCATGTCTTTTTAATTTAACATTAGTTAAGTGGAATTAGAATACCAATGTTGGAACTAGAGATTTCAGCTTGGAGCTGGTTGAAAATGGAGAGATGCCAGGTAGCATTGCAGTATCACTAAGATTTCTGGTAGGAATATGTACTATATGGTATAAATCTGTCTAAATCCAGCAAAGTCTAAGGCTAGAGAAACGGAGCCAGAAAAAACAGTTGAGTTTGGAGATAAAGTCTGTTAATTTGAACCAGTGAGACATTTAATAAAAATAAGCATGTGGTCAATCTAACCTGCTAAATTACTGTCTTAAAATTCCAATGTTATTATCCTGCAAGATTATATTTTATTTATTATTTGTTACATGGCATTTTGGATGAAGGTTGGAATTAAAAGAAATGCTGGAATGCTAAGACACACTCAAGGATTGCTGTTTTTTAGACACTTGTGTATGTTGTGGATCCCTGTGCATTACATGTAAATCTTGGCAGCTGAATTACTTCCCTCTCCAGGGCAATGAACAAGAGTAGCATTCTCCTGAATGGGAATGATGGTTAGAGCTAGTCAGTGAGGAGCACTGGGCTTATTAAAGTTTCTAAACCTCTGCCTTTCTTCATACCTTGGATAGCTTAGCCAGGCCCACAGGAGGGAGAATGGGGCCTCCTTGCACTTGCTTCAGAGCCTAAAACCAGTTCTAGTAGAGAAAGGTGCATACAAAATTATTTAAAATAATTAGTACTGCTTAATTTTAAAGTTGTGTTGATAATAGTGTCCGTCTTTGACTGTGCTATTTCCTAACACTTAACTATTTTCTCAGGGCTTAGGAGACCTTAGTCTCCAACCAGAGTAGGATTCTATGCTAGTAGTTGGGACAAGCGGTTAAGAACAAAATTCCCAGTCCCAGCTGCTGGAAGAATTTGATGATTTGGGCCAGTATTATACAATATAAAATGCAGAAACAGTAATGTCAGCCCAGACTAAAACCAAGGACTCTCATTTAAGTCTTACCTTCTTTTCTACAAAGATTTCAGCTTCATGAGCTATAAAGTTTGGGCTATATACAGCTTCATTGGTAGCATTCCAGCTGGAAAACGAGTGCATCATATCCCTATGAATGAGCTTGATTTGCTACCACTCACAATTGTAAGAAAGGGTGGGGATTTAAAGAAATGACACTAATGGAAAATAAACAAATTGTAAACTAAACAAAATTCTGAAACTTGGGTTGGAACTGCTTAAGCATTCCTTAGCCATCTCTCCAAGTGCATGCTTTCTTCCCTTTCCTTGCTCACAAAGTGTGCAAGATAATGAGATGACTAAAAGATTATAAGCCAAGTTTTCAAGGAGAAAGATCCTGGCCTAACAGAGATAATAGAATGTTTTTAATCGGGAATTCTTTTATTAGAAAAACTAAGCCTCCAAGAGGATGGATAAGTTTGGATCACCAGGCAGGAAAAGAATTGATTTTGGATTAGGGTATTGCGAAAGGCAGGCTAGGTAGCATTCCTGCATCAGTCTTTGAGAGGACGATGAAGAGACAGTTCAAATTACACATCCCTTGCTAAGTACCATCAGCAGTTGTTGTTAAAACAAGAGCTACTACAGTTATCCATTGAAAAAAAAAAAAAGGGCAGTCAAAAGGACAGCTTTGTTTCTTAAATTAAACTTCAGAAAAGAGAAGCTACATGAAGATCTATACAGTTTCAGTGAAAGTAAGGTTTATGCCAGAGGTTGGCAATATAGCAGAATGTTCCTACTGAAGAGGTGCTGGACTGACTGAGGAAAGTAAATCAGGAATTTTTTCCTATACCAGACTTACATGAGCATTTTTAGTGAATACGCTGCCACAATAAAGTTGGACCCCTGTGACTTAATAACTATGAACGTGCCGTTAAATCAGTGGCTAGGTAAAAGCTAGGCAGTTTTTTTATAAGGATTTTTTAATAGAAAAACATGAATAAACAAGCAAATTAGGGTAGGTAATTCAGATATTGGAACTACATAAAGTTGAAAGATGCTTCGATGGGAATATTGTCTGGCTTTGAGAAAGCATTGGTAAAAAGGTAGTGATGTCATGATTGTTAATAGCTTAAAATTTCATAGCTGTTTAATTTTCCTCTTACAAAAAAAATTGGTTTTAATACTTGAAACCGCATAGCTGGTAGGGTAAAGAGGAGAAACTATAAACTTTTTTCTATATATTTTTTTCTTTTCCTGTAAATGAACATACTGATGTGCAAGAAGTACTCTTAAGTAATGTTCAGTAATTAGTATGTTTGGCTAACTTTGTTCTATTTTTATTTCAGGCACAAAAAGATCAGAAAAAAGATCGTCCTCTTGTGCGACGCAAGTCAGAACTGCCTCAGGATATCTATACCATGAAAGCCTTGGAATCACATTGCAGAGCTGATGAATTAATATCACATGATGGGCATTAAACTATTACAGTGAAATATTATTTTGGAGGAAAAGTTTTTTTTCTGGACTCAGTTCTACAGTAGAACTTAATTTTTTGTGCCATACCAATCAGTTACACACAAAGTCAAAGCTTTCTTCAACCCAGTTCTGTAGGCAATAACTTAATAGAGTATGCAGCTCAAGATTAGTAGTTCAAACAATGGTAAATTACCCAGTTCCATTTGCAGAATATTGGGTTGACTATAATCAAGTGGACACAATTTCCTGGAGGTGTTGTCATAGTACCAACTAGCTGATAACATGCAGTTTTTATAGTTGTATTTGAGAAAAGCATTCTGTAAAATCTTTCCATCTAAATAAGTGAATGACCAATAGTTGGTACTAATGATAAATGTGTGTTTTCAAAAGTGAAATTATTTCAAATAGAAGTATTAAACTTTTTCTAGGATTTCTCAGCTTTACAGTTGTTTCCACATTATTGCTGTCTTGTAATATACCAGCAGTTTTGAAAATACAGTTATTCTTTCGTATTATAAAACATGGCTTACAAACTGGTAACATTCATGACAATCCTCAGTCATCATTCCTTTCTAAGAATTCTGTAAATTCATTTCTCTTTTACTTAGGGTAAAGATATATATATATCTATATATATCACATCCTAATACTTTATGTAGATTTAAAGCCATATCTTCCAGTCTTTAGTGTATAATATGGCACCAGTATTCCAGATATGAACTGGTAGAATTTTTCCTAAAATGAAAATTTGTTTACTATGACTGGGAATAGACTGAATATAAAATTTTATTTTAAGTTTTTTTCAAGTCAATAAAATAACTCTTTCACTGTTTTCTCCCTTATCTGAGCTTTTAATACTCAGCATTTTTCTTGGGCTCTACGAGTTCAATATTCTGTGGCAGATACTATCTGTGATTTCAGTTGCATCAGTTTTTATCTGAAAGATGAACAAAAACCTTTCAGGTAACACAACATCATAAGCTTATTAAAATTAAAAAAAAAAAATTTAAAAAAAAGGAACAGACTTCTGAATTCCATTCTGCTTCTTTTTAAATGAGTCTAAAAGCTGAGGAGATAGTGACCATAATTTTACCGTGAAAATATTTTTGTTGTTGTTGTAAAGAGCACATGTGCTGCAAATACACCTCACAAGTGAACTGAAAATGCATCCGAGTTGCTGATGATCTTCAAATGCTGCTATATATTCCACAGGATTACTTGCATGTAATGAGCTTTTTGTTGTAGATGGAAAAGCACGGGAGGAAAATCTCTTTAAAAATATAGTGCTTTGTCTTCAATATTTGATTTCTCTCAGGGTGGCCAGTATTTTGACTTACTTATCCTGCTTACAAGCTGTTTGAAATGTGTTCTGCTATTCTAAATGGGTGATTAGTTTCTTTTGTCTCTGGCAGTAACATTATATAACTTAATGTTTAATGTCTTGATGCATAAAGAGATAAAAAATGTGGCTTCTTTAAAAATAGTTTTGTTTTATTTTTTAAGGAAGTATAACATCTCCTGCATCCATAAAAAAAAATATTGCTCAAAGCAGACATTCATAGTAACCTTGTGCAGATGTAGTGCCTGCTGTTTGTTGGTTGCATTTAACATTCAATTTCCAATATTTGTTACATTGTCTATTGGAAGAAAATTGTGAGTGGTAAAATATTGGCTTACAACAACTAAATTTAAAGACCAACCCAACCTTTAAGTGGAATGTCCACTGTGTCTCAAAACATTTCCTGTAAAACTTGAAAAAGAAAATGCTTTACCATTAGGATAAACTATATGAAAACAGTTTAAAGATGCCTTCTACTTTTGAGGGAAAAAGGGTGCTTTTTTAATTGTGTAAAGCAACGTCTATGTATTTTGATATACCATTGTTTGAACTTCCATCTTTAGCTGGTAGATTATCAGTTACCTTTGATTTTGGGTGTTCAGTATGTCTGTGCAAGAGATTGCTGAAAGGAATTATTCTTATGTTACCCAAGGGGGGGAGAAAACCCAACTGTATATCAATGTCTGATTGATTGTGTGATACTCAACATATAAGAACATCTTTCACTGTCCAGATTTTATTTTTATTCTTTATGGAAGATAAACACTCACCAAAAAGGGAAGTATTGTGGTAATTTAGAGGCTTCAAGTTCTCTATAAAGGCATATTTGAAGTTTTGGGCCACTGAACATTTGCTTAGGCAATATTCCAAAATCTTATCACCACTAATGGTTTAGCATGTTTATTATCAATATTTATATATTTCGTATAATCTTGTACTAAACAATTCTAAAACTAATATGTCCAAAATAAAAAGAAAATTTAAAGTAGAATTTTGGTGATTGTTGTTCTTCATAAAGTTCTGTCTGATACCTTCCCCCATTTTCCAAAATTACACCTGTACATCAGGAATGTCAAAAGTAATACTACAAGTGTCTTTTTAGTGTGGCTTTAGTATGGCTTCATTTTAATATTGTACATACATTGTACCTTGTTTTATGGTAATAAGTAATAAAAATGTAGACTTCATATTTTGTACAGAATCGTCCTATGTACAGAATAAAAAGTTCCTAGAAACAGTAAAAATAGGTAAGTGGCACAATTATTTTTCATTAGACAATATCTGTAACATTATACGTTAGTGGAATGTTAAGTTCAAATGTACCTACATATTTTTTAACATTTTGTAATTCAACTTTTTGTTCTGGCATTGTTTCTGAAGAACTTCATACACCTGGCATTTAATATGCTTTTATCTAATTTTAAAACTTAAAAAAAAAAAAGGTGTATTATATGGACAAATAAAGAACATGTGAATTTTACTTGCTCATCATGAAACTAAATTTAACACAGGGTGTTTCGGGGTGTGTTCAGATTATCACTGCTAGCAGAATCAGCTGTACAAATTAAAATAATTCCATAAATTTCTCAAAAGCAAAAAAAGATGGAAGGCCATTAGTAAAAAAAACAGGAATAATTGATATTCAGCAAAAAAAGCAGACTTTACTTGTAGAACACCAATCAGTACTAGAAGGGGTTTGGTAATACTCCAGTCTACAAATATGAAAAATGCATCTTTCATACTATAGTATTTTCCCCTGTAACATTTCTGTATTGACAGGCTTCAAGCAAAGTAGCCACAAAATCTGGGATTATATTGTGGTAGTTGATACATGATCAGGTGGCAAGGGTGTAGGGAAAAACCGAAGTCTGCGGTAGAAGTTGTCTTCCATCTGCAATCCATAAAAATCTTTGTCTGCAATCCATAAAAATCTTCAAAAGAACTAAGGAAATGGTTCACATAAAGCTGACCTTCAGTGGCTGGGGGAGTTGGGAGGGCATTGAGCCTGGGATCAAGAACTGACTGCTGACTTGAGTTATAAATGTAAGATTTGAGTTACAAGTTAGGTCTTTGTGTAGTTAGAAAAAGTTTTCTTCATGAGCTCAGTAATAAATTCATCAAATCATGAATGAAAATCAAGATACTGAAACAACTGAGGATCCAGTTATTCACTTTTGGAAATCAGGGTTAAATACATCTCAAAATATAACGTTTTAAAATACTGACAGCGATGACATTTTTTCCATATAAATACCTTAGTGAGTTGCCAGCATGTTCAGGAAATGACCTTTAATCCTTTCCGTCTAAGGGAATTAGGCTCTGGGGATTTGACCAGCAGCCCTTTTGGCACTGCTTTCGTGGTTTGGCTTTGTAGAATTGGAAAGGAAGGTGCTAGTATAGCACATATTGCTTGTGTTTAGAGATGTGTTCATTTGCTTTATGCACCTCACAAATGTACTTACAGGAGGTAGCTGTGATTTCAGGTTATCCCAGTATTCTGGTTCCCTTTATGGGCCACCCACCTAAAAGTGGAGCACTTCTGCCCATTGGATCTTGTCTTTATTGTGGGCAGTGATTGTGGAGACTCTGACTGTGTGTAGCTAATTAAGAAATGCCATTCTAATTACCGTATCACTGTCTCCCTGGATTATAGTTTCTTTTCTATGAGGACACTTGGCTTGAGCTGTCTTTACTTCATGAAATAAAACTTTGATGTAGTTAAACATTTTGTATGAAGACATTCCCAAGGGAGAATTTACTATGGAGCTAAAGAAGGCAGTGCATTATTCCTTCCTCACCTAATGGAAAAGCAGCACGACTGGAGCTGGCTCTCCCTGGAGCCAGGCACGCAGGGACTGCGTTCATTCCTGCCCCGGCAAAGTCTGCACACACACTCGGGAAGGTTCGTAAGCAGTGACCCTGTGGTGAGGAGGGGAGAGGGCAGTCACATAATTGCCTTGAGCTATTTTAGACATTTTTGTGATCCAGAAAACCACACTGAGAAGGTTCAAGCTAGCAAGAAGACCTTGCCATAGTAATTTTTCTAGTACGCTCACTATAGAATTAAAGATGCAAGAGGATTAGAGATGGGAAAGCAAGTGATTTGCACTAATGGTTACTTGCTGGGTTTTTTCCCTTCAGTTTTGGTCTCAAATGCTACAAAATTAATATTAAGTATAGGGAAAATCCTTTTTTTCCCCCTGAAATTGTTTCTTCTATAATTTATGAAAAAGGTTTTCTTTCTACATATATTGTATGGCATGTCCTAGGAGCAAGTCTTGTGCCTTGACAAGTCCTGTTCTCATTATGATTCTCTGAAATGCAAGTCTTTAGTTAAATTATATGGGAAATGTGTCATATTGGCAATCTTGCCTTTGGATGGCTGATTCCAGTGGCTTCTCACACCTGTAAGAAGGGCCAGGTCTTTTGTGTGCCCAAGAAAAGGACATCCATAATTAACTCGAGCCAGATCAAGGCAAATTATTTTTCACCCTGATTGAGCAAGCTAAAGCCTTTTGTCTCTTCATAGGCTTTGACTGCAGAAGAGAACTTGTGCAAAAAATTAGTTTATCTTGTTTCTGCTTCAATTTCCTTTAACTTAATTTGCATCTTCCTCCTGCTCCCCTTGGCATAGTAGATAAGGCTGAAGTGATTAAAGGAATACGAAGTCTCTACCTACACTGGCTTTTAGTTGCAAGTAGCCTAGCACTTAGACACCAGAACTCAAGACTTGTTGCACATGGAGCATTTCTGATTTTAAAACCTACAGTAAGATGAGACTTGTTGAGGGTTTTTGACCCTGCTTTCTCTGCAAGTTAGCAGCAATATATATAAATGTTTAGTTGAATTTCTGTTTCCTATGCCTGTCCTGCTTTCTTCTCCTTACTTCCCTATTTTCCATATTTGCATTTTTTCCTGGCAACAGTTTTACAGCAATGACATATTGTATCTTGCTTTGTAAGCTACAAAAATTCTGTGACAGTTTGACACAGCAGATGATGACTGCTCCAGAAGAACGAGCGTGCCCGTACTTGGAACCATCGCTTGAGCTCAGCTCCAAAGAGATACCAGGTTACACTGAGACGTTATTTAGATTGCTTAGGAATATTATCAACACCCTTTTAATGAACATCTCCAAATCCAGAGCGTTAATTTAACCTGTGGGTTTTGGGTGCTTGGCCTGTACTGGTGCTTACTACGTGGATGTAAGAAGTAGCTAATCTCCCCGCATTGGAAAGCCATCAGCCGACACCAGATATGGGATAGCCTTGGCGGAATTCAGACAGCCTAGCAAAGTTAGGGGTTTTTTCATATGAAACATAATCCTGAAACAACCTACATGTAGAAGAATTATAAGGTGTGAGCAAATTATTTGGAAAATTGAAATAGGTGAGTGTTGTATTAACCACTGTCTCAGTAACTATTCTATGAACAGAATATTCAGACAAGTATCTACCACTATTTTTCTTCATCAAAAAATTTACGTTTCTAAGGAGAGGGAGGGGTTTTAATAGGTTTGATTCATCAAAAAACAATCACCTCGGTTAGTTAGAAACTTAGTTGCTGATCAAATAATTTTTCTTCCAGACAAGAATGTTTGAGATTTTACTTAAGAAATCTGTTTTTTCAAAGTTGAACTGGACTCATAAATGCTTTAGGAGCCTGCCTGAGCATGGCATGCTTTTTCTCTTGGTAGAAATGGAGAAGCTGGGATATGTGTGTTGGCTTTCCAGATTCCTAGTGTTGTAGCTGGACATGCACACTTCAATGCTTAGTTACACTTGTGTAGAGGCATACAGAGCGGGTCTTCCTTTACCAGGCAGGATATTCCACCCCAGCTTCCTTACTTCTTGGGCAGTACATCTGAACAGATCCTGGGCCTGCAGGGGGTCTCTGTGCATTTCCCTGAGTATCTATTGAGGAAATGCATGGGAGGTTCAGACGTGGTTTTCTGTGGTTGCTTTGCTTTTCTCTTGGGGGCAACATTCCTTTTCTACCTCCATATGAGCAAAAACTGGAGTTTCAGTCAGGGGGTCACCCACCATCCCTAGTGTACTTTTGGAGAGTCAGTGGAATTGCTTTGGAACTTCACTGCCCCCTCCCCTCTCCCAGACACATCTAAACGCCAGCCAGGACTGGGGGACTAATTTGGGCGAGGAGAAACGGGATTGTCCATCTCAGCAGCAGTGAGCTAAACTCATCTAATACCTCAATCAGTCAAACACACATTGGGATGTGGCTGCTGTAACAGATGTTTATGAATTTTTAAAAATTAAATTCTTTCACTTTTAATTAAAATCCCCTTTCTCACTGATGTACTCTTAGTCCCTGTCTCCTTTTATGCCCTTTGCTTTTGGGAAGCAGTCTCACAAAAGACTGGGATTAATGGCTTGGGTGCCGGATTCATTAAATGGTAATTAGCACAGCTGGCTGGCTGGGCTGGGTATGTAAAGCACCGGAGATACTTCAATGAAGAAGCCTTGCAGTTGGCCTGCTGGTTGCTTCACGGGAATAAGTCATTTTTGCCACCTGACCTTATAGCTTCTGGGTTAATTTTTCACGTGAAATAAACATTTTCATCCTTTGGACAAATGAACCTCGGGTCTGCTTTATTTTCCGGGTAATGAGGCAGCAGCAGCAGAACACATATCGCCTGGGCGCTGCTGCCAGGGCACGGTGGGGGGAGGCTTTTGCCTTCCCCTTTCCGCTCACATCCCTCCCTCTACTTCCAGAATAAATCACTCTGATAAAACCCTTGTGGAAGGGTTTCCTGCCGGGAACCCTTCAGTAACTGAAGGGAGCTTACAAGACGGAGAGGGGCTTTTTACAGGAACGTGTAGTGACAGAACAAGGGGGAATGGATTCAAACTGAAAGAGAGTAGGTTTGGAGTAGATATTAGGAGGAAGTTCTTTACAGTGAGAATGGCGAAGCACTGGAACGGGTTGCCCAGAGAAGCTGTGGATGCCCATCCCTGACAGTGCTTTAGGCCACGTTGGATGGGGCCCTGAGCAACCTGGTCTAGGGGAAGTTGTTCCTGCCTATGGCAGGCGTGCTGGAACTGGGTGATTTTTAAGGTCTCTTCCAAGCTAAACAGCTCCATGATCCTACGAATAGGTGGTGGCGGGGAGCCGCAGCCTCCCGGGCGGGGCCGGCGGGCGAGGCGGGGCGGACCGGGGCGGGGCGGACCGGCCCG
>VZTI01004555.1:2576541-2638510 GCA_013397865.1 Struthidea cinerea | reverse complement strand
GCCGGGCCGGGCACTGCGGACCCACTCCGCCTCAGCGCGGCCCCAGCCGGGCACCGCGGGTTCGCTGTCGGGCTGGGGGGGCGGTGGCACAGCCCGGGCGGCGGCCGGGTCCCGCTGGCTGCCGCCGCCCGGCCTCCCCTGCCGCCTTTGTTCCAGGGCCCGGGCGGATGCGCGGCGGGTCTGCGGGCTGGCTGTGGGCACATATCCGGGCGTGCTGCGGCTGTGGCCGGTCCTGCTTGGAAAGGCACCGAAAGTGCTTCGTCAGTTGGCCGTGGCACCGCTCCTGCGGCAGCCAGGCTGCTGGGGAAGTGACCTCCTGGGCGAGGCAGATAGCCGCTCTGAAACGGAACAAAAGCGCCAAAACCCCGGATAAAGGGAGAAAAAAATACCCTTGGCTTGAATCGACCTGTAAAAAGTGTCTTTTCATGGTTAATTAAGGAGTTCCTGTAATTGACAAATGAAGATGTGGATCGTGCCATGCCTTTGATTAGTTATCAAAGCCTGGTGGCCGTGCTGCTTGCGCTTGGAACCGCATCAAATGCTGCATGTAATACTGCAGCTAAGCTGAGACTCTGGCTTGAGCGTCTTTGTTACTTTCATGCTGCGGTTACTGACTATTTTGAAAATGACTTGTCAACAAATCTGTTGCTAAGTAGGCTCTTACTGTCGCAGAATGCAGCCTAATGAAGAGTGACAAAATACAGCTAGGTTTCATCAATAATGCAAGCTTTTACTATTAAACAAGCCCCTACGGTCTGTAAATGGCTAGCTGCCTGCCAGCGTGAGCTTGCAAAATTCTGTTACTAAGCTTCTGGATCTCTGCTCCTGGTGTGCTGGTGGTTCTGTTCCTGTATATATCAAATCCTAATAAAGTCGTACTTCATATTACATTATTTAACATGTCAGCAGAAACAGTTTAACGTCCTGATATATGCCCTGCAGTTGCTGCACACATAGAGAAACATCAAGAAGGTTCTTCCATTCACTGTCTATTCATTGTAAACTTCAGATGTTGCTTAAAAGTACCCCATCGTTGTTTATTTTTTGCCTATTTCCGCTGATTATCCTCCTCCTTCCCCTTCCAAAGTTTGAGACTTCTTTTTCAGTAGGGTTAATTTTCTAGAAGAGAACAAAAGAATAGCTGTCTTTATGAATTCCTGATGCGGTGTTTAATAAGATCTAAAGAAAACCATTTACTATTAATGCAGATGATTTCTGCATTTTTGCTATGCCTGGATCATGAGAATGGTTATCCCTAGTTCGGGTTGGAAGTAATAAAAGGTAGTGGTGATTAGTTATCTCTTGGCTTATGGCATAGATATTATATATATATATGCATCAAAAGAAATGGAGAGACTCATTACATGTTTCAAAAGCCAAATACTAATTTACGATGCACAGAGGCTATTTCTGTCCATGTCTTCTGGTTTAATAGCAGTTACTTGGGCATAGTGGATTTCATGATTGACATCCAGGTGTTCAAACATAACAGATATGAAGCAGCATATGGAGAGCTCTGACACTATTGAAAACAATGTTGTTATTATTGAAGCTTGTCCATGGACTACATAGCATGAAGTAGATTACTGATTACAAGTACAATAAAACGGAAGCCTTATTTCTGCATAATGAAAGCTGCTCTCTGGTATCACCAGCTCCTCAGCCTGCCAGCAGGTCTCATACAGGTTCCTGTGGTCTCGAGTGCCATGTTGCTCTGTGACCAGCCTTCTGGTGCTTGGGGCCACAAATGTGACACCCTGAGGCTGTATTTTCTAAGGGCTGAACGAAATCAGAGCAGGACAGGGTCTGCTGTAATGTGTCCAGTCAGAGTGTGTCCCCCTACAGGGAGTAACCTTCTGCACTGAAATCACTGCATTGCAGCACGACTGCCTGCCGCCCCAGGAATTACATCATCTGTGATGCACTGGCTGTGCTGATGCCTGAGCACTTTCCATGGCTTGGCTTTTTGTTCTGTCAGGAGATTTTTTTTGTTCAGAGACTTAATTTCCAAATCATTTTCAAAGCAGAAGTCTGAAAATACAAAGACACCTTTGAAAGAAAAAAGCAGCTGTTTAATGTCCTCACTAAAGCATAGTTGTCCTGGCAACATATCTCAGCAAATAAATGCACGGTCTATATTGCAGATTTCTCTCTCAGAATGTGAGTTAAAATTCATTTACTGAAGTATTTTATTATTTTTTATAGCAACCTAAATCTTAATGGAGTTTTGTTGAAAGGCAGTGAACCTATTCTGCATCTGAGAGATATTGCAAAGCTACATTTGACCTAATTTAGTTAATTAAGTTGGTGTGGAACTTAAAGGTTAGAAAACAGTCTGGTAATAGCAGAAGATGGTTGAAAAGGAATGGCAGGTGCGTTAGAAATTAAGTATTTCTTACATACTATATTTTTTTGCAGAGGATGTGGGAGATGAAGGAGAAGAAGAAAAAGAGTTCATTTCCTACAGTATCAGCACTGACATTCATTATGGAATAAAGTCAAACAGGTGAATTAGTAAAATAGATCTTGACATTTCTACTCTATGTATGTAAAACCTGCACAAGCAGATTTACCTACTTTACCTACAAATTTACCTCTGGCTTATCTAGTGCTTTCAGGCAGTGTTTTTATTCAAGTGGGGCGATGGCTTTTCAAGGTAGAGGCTCTCATAAAAAAAGGGTGTGTCATGAGGCTGAAAGGAGTGGACCTAGGACTTCTATCTCTGTGGTTAAAGAAACAAAGTTTTACTAATTTTGGCATGCATGCAGCTGTCATGTATGCCACTTGAGTTCAATAATCTTTGGTTATGTCTGACTCTTACATATTTGTGGCTTATCTTGAGGCATATTTGACTCTGAAGCTTTGTAAAATGTGTATTTCTTTAGTGTGCCCTTACTTCAGAGTCCTTATTGATAGCTCAGCTTGCTTATTACTGAACAGTAAAGATGTATTGATTTGGAAGACTTGTGTTCAAGTCTCTTAGGAGAAAGATTGTGAAGTATGATGATGCAGGTTACCATTTGACTCCTAAATTTGCAGTCAGATTAAAGCTATTGTGTCATTTAAATTTCAGATGATTAGTTAGTAACTCTCTTCTCTGTTCCATAGCCTGGCGTTCATTAAACGTACAGCAGTGATCGATGCCGACAAGCCAGTGTCTTCCCAGCTCAGAGTGCTCACTCTCAGTGAAGATTCTCCATATGAAACATTGCACTCTTTCATTAGCAATGCTGTTGCTCCCTTTTTCAAGTCCTATATCCGAGAATCTGGCAAAGCAGACAGGTAATTCAGTATAAATACTGCATTTCTGTGCTCATGAAGTAAAGTTAGTGTTTAATGATTTAAAAAAACCACGAACAACAGTGACTCTTCAAGGTGAATCACGTGAATTGTTTAAGCACACAAACACATATGATGCTGTTACTGTCTCTGGGGAAGCAGTTCAGGTCTGAATGCATTATGTTTGGTTTTGGTTTGGCTTCTTATATGGAAATGCCTGTGCTTTTTCAGGGATGGAGATAAGATGGCTCCTTCAGTTGAGAAAAAAATTGCAGAGCTTGAAATGGGCCTCTTGCATTTACAGCAGAATATTGAAATTCCAGAGATCAGTCTGCCAATTCATGCGACCATTACTAACGTTGCCAAGCAGTGTTATGAACGTGGAGAAAAACCAAAGGTTACAGATTTTGGTGAGAAGGCTGAGGATCCATTGTTCCTCAATCAGTTACAGTCTGGAGTCAACCGCTGGATTAGAGAAATACAAAAGGTAACCGAATAAAGAACAGGAAAAGAAAAACAACTAAGTAATAAGAACTTCTGTGTAGTACTGTGTATCTTCTTCATAGTTTAACTGGCAAAATGCTGCTTCAATGCAGGATACCCTGAAGATCTGAGACCAGGTTTCTCAGTCATCAGAGACGCTGGTTTAAATTAGGCTAAGCCTAGTCGAAACTTGGAATCTAGTCTAAATTGTTCTACAAATAGCCAAGACTATGACTATTTTATACATACTGGAACAGACTCAAGTAACTGGCAGTAACCCTGTGAATTTTATAACTATTCTTCTGATCTTTACAGCAGATTGAGAGGAACACATCTTATTGGCTTGTTTTGTTATTTGCCCCTGGTGCATGCACAACCACTTCACAGTTGTTCCTCCAGCCCCATCTTGTAATCTCATACTTCTGCCTGTTACTTTTCAAAAGAACTGCTCTTCCGCTGGTGTTACTCAAAATTAGCATCTCAGATACTGCTCTGAGTTCTTTGCCTCTGTGTCCACAGTAAACACCTATTGCTCTGGAACAGTGTTGTCTTTCCTTACTTGAGAGCATAAAACATTTGTTATCTTGCCTGGCTCATCTGCTATTAACCAGAATACAGACTCTGCTCAGGAAAGCAGGCAGGTGACATTTTTAGGCTGTGCTGAAGATTATTACGTGGGTGTCCCAAAACCGACCTTTAGGATCTCTGGAATTACACTCATCACATGTTGCATGCAGTTCCTGCACTTTTCAAAGAATAAACTCTGAGGTTGGATTATTAAAACCTAGTGGTTGTTATGTGTTTCAATTATATTTAGTAACAGCAAGTTTTTACAGTTGAAGCATATAAATTAAACGCTTTTCTCCCTCCCTTCTCTTTCTCTCCATTACTTTGAAGGTGACCAAATTAGATCGAGATCCTGCATCAGGCACTGCATTACAGGAGATAAGCTTCTGGTTAAATTTGGAACGGGCTCTGTACCGCATTCAGGAAAAACGTGAAAGCCCAGAAGTTCTGCTGACTCTGGACATTCTAAAACATGGCAAACGTTTTCATGCAACTGTCAGCTTTGATACAGACACAGGTGAAATACTTATTCAATAACATTTTTCACAAACGTCCTACAGAACATTAAGCTTTTAAAAATTTGAACATTGTGGTACAAAGAACAATGCTGTTTAGAGGAATCTTGGACTAGTTACAGACAGAGATTTTGGTCAATGAAATGAAAAGTTATATTCAGAATCTTTTCCATTTAGGTCTGAAACAGGCTCTGGAAACTGTGAATGACTATAATCCACTGATGAAAGACTTTCCACTGAATGACTTGCTGTCTGCTACGGAGCTGGACAAAATCAGGCAGGCCCTTGTTGCAATATTTACCCATTTGAGGAAAATCAGGAACACAAAATACCCAATCCAAAGGGCATTGCGTTTAGTGGAGGCTATTTCAAGAGATCTGAGCTCTCAGCTGCTTAAAGTATTGGGAACCAGAAAACTGATGCATGTTGCCTATGAAGAATTTGAAAAGGTGTGTTCATGGTTTTGTGAAACTGGTTGCTGTGTTTTCGCATTGGGCAGTGACTTTCAGGAAGCATTCAATTTGGGAGCTAAAGTTCCTCTTCTAAAACTTTTTTCAGGTAATGGTTGCATGCTTTGAGGTATTCCAAACCTGGGATGATGAATATGAGAAGCTACAAGTTCTGCTGAGAGATATAGTGAAAAGAAAAAGGGAAGAAAACCTGAAGATGGTGTGGCGCATCAATCCTGCTCACAGGAAACTCCAGAGTCGTCTTGATCAAATGAGGAAATTCAGGCGTCAGCATGAGCAGCTGAGGGCAGTCATTGTGAGAGTCTTGCGACCTCAGGTAATCTTGGTTGTTGCCAAACAGAAAATCTGTGTGGCTTCTTCAAGAGTGTTGCTATTACTTGAAGTTGCGAACACAATAGTAATGTAACATTCAGTTTCCAAGTCTGCTTCCAAAAGCAGTTTAGTTTTGAACCCTTCCTAATAGGCTTAGCTTTAATTTTGACTTAGGTTGTATAATACGTGTTCATGTTAATAAACACAGCAAGTCTAGACATAACACAGAGGAGATTAATAAGTGTTTAAATCCTTGAACTTGGCTAAACCACCGTGGAAAATGAGCTTATGCTGCACAGTAACAGAAGTTTGTAAAGTAACTGTGTTGCCCTATTCCTACTGGAAGTTAAATCTGAAGCATGACCAAAAGTTTATTAAGAATTTATCACTGATTGTTAGGGTTTTTTTGCAATGTTTTTAGAACCAACTGCATTTTGCTACTTCCAGGGAAATTCTGAAGAATCCAACTCACTAAACTGTGATTCTAATGTAGGTAACTGCTGTTGCCCAGCAAAATCAAGGAGAGGTACCTGAACCACAGGATATGAAAGTAGCAGAAGTCCTTTTTGATGCTGCAGATGCTAACGCAATTGAAGAAGTCAATCTTGCTTATGAGAATGTTAAGGAAGTAGATGGATTAGATGTTTCCAAAGAAGGTACAGAAGCCTGGGAGGCAGCAATGAAGCGCTATGATGAAAGAATTGATAGAGTTGAAACAAGAATAACAGCCCGTTTGAGAGACCAGCTCGGTACAGCAAAGAATGCCAATGAAATGTTCAGAATCTTCTCCCGGTTTAACGCCTTGTTTGTCAGACCTCACATTCGTGGTGCCATTCGTGAATACCAAACACAATTGATCCAGCGCGTGAAAGATGATATTGAGTCTCTTCATGACAAGTTTAAAGTACAATACCCACAGAGTCAAGCGTGTAAAATGAGTCACGTTCGTGACTTGCCTCCTGTGTCTGGGTCTATAATTTGGGCAAAACAGATTGACAGGCAGCTCACTGCTTACATGAAGCGTGTGGAGGATGTCCTTGGCAAAGGCTGGGAGAACCATGTAGAAGGTCAGAAGCTAAAGCAGGATGGAGATAGCTTCCGCATGAAGCTCAACACTCAGGAGATCTTTGATGACTGGGCAAGAAAAGTTCAGCAACGCAACCTTGGTGTGTCTGGTCGCATTTTCACCATTGAAAGCACTCGTGTTCGAGGTCGAACTGGAAATGTCCTGAAACTGAAAGTCAACTTTCTCCCAGAAATAATTACACTTTCAAAAGAAGTCCGAAACCTGAAGTGGCTTGGTTTCCGTGTCCCACTGGCAATTGTCAACAAAGCTCACCAAGCAAACCAGCTCTATCCATTTGCTATTTCTCTCATTGAAAGTGTCCGCACATACGAGCGAACGTGTGAGAAAGTAGAAGAGCGTAATACTATCTCACTGCTGGTCGCTGGCTTGAAGAAAGAGGTGCAGGCTTTGATTGCAGAAGGAATTGCACTCGTGTGGGAATCATACAAACTTGATCCATATGTGCAGCGCTTGGCCGAGACTGTCTTCAGTTTCCAGGAAAAGGTTTGTGTTATCTTTCAAATTCTGCAAAATTTTTACATTTATAGTTCAGCAATGTGTCGTTATCCAAAAGTGTCATTGGATAGCTGAGAACCAGTTCTGCAGCTCTTGGGTTAAGTAGCTGATTGAGTCAGCACAAATTGGCCAACTGGATGGATCTTTTAGTAGTGCTAAAATTGCTATTAGCAGTGCTATTTTCATTTGATATTGCTAAAATTGATTGATTGCTGCATCCAAATAAAGACATGTGATTAACCATTACTGAGTAATTATTGTTTCCTTGATCTAACCTGTCAAACGTCCCATTTTTCCTAAACTATCTCAGGTGGATGATCTGCTCATTATTGAAGAGAAGATAGACCTGGAAGTCAGATCATTGGAAACATGCATGTATGATCACAAGACTTTCTCCGAAATCTTGAACAGAGTTCAGAAAGCTGTGGATGATTTAAATCTTCATTCATACTCAAATTTGCCAATCTGGGTCAATAAGTTGGATATGGAGGTAGGTTTCAGATCAAGGAGTAGTGTATGTGTAGAGGTAACATTTTATTCAGGTGCAGAATATGTTTTGATTATTCTCTTTATAGTCACCCAGGGGAAAATTCTCATTCCCTGAAAATTTCAGTGTATTTTTGGTATGCGGAAGATGCAAGACCTGTGTTGGGGTTTTTTTGCTGTTGACTTTTGGGATCAGTTAATGCAAGGGGAGTTTTGTCTTTTGAAGAAAAAGGTTTGATACAGCTCGACTGCCTAAAAGTTGCTGGGGAGCAAGGTAGATAAAGGATGGTGGAAATTTGCTATTCTGGTAGCAAAGACTTATTGCCATTGTATTGTTTGGTTCTGCCTGTTAAGTTTCAGGTTATTGGTCACTAGGCCAACTTCAATACAGTTAAAATGGTTTAATTACATTAAAGTCCATAAGGAGCAGGAGAAGCTTTGAATTACATTCAGTGAAAATCTGCCAAAACTCCTAAACCTCTTTAATCAGAGAATAGTCTGGCTTGCTAGGGACCTTAAAGATCATCTAGTTGCAGCCCCCATGCCATGGGACATGATGCCACTGATTCAGTAGCTCAAAGCCCCGTCCAAGCTTGCCCTTGAACACTTCCAGGGATGGGGCATCCACAACTTCTCTGGGCAACCTGTTCCAGTGCCGCACCACCGTCACAGTGAAGAATTTTTTCCTAATACCTAATGTAAACCTCCTCTCTTTCAATTTAAAGCCATTATCCCCTGTCTTATTGCTGCAAGCCCTAGTAAACAGTCCCTCTCCATCTCTCTTCTGGTAAGCCCCTTCTGGTGCTGGAATGGCTTAGTAAAGGAGCACTTGGTTCTTTGAGGTGCTATAGTGTGCCTGGTGTCAGAATATATTGATAGCAAGGATCTTCATGCAGTGAATCTGCAGGTTTTTCTTCCAATGTGCCTTATTTTCTTTAGATTGAAAGAATCCTGGGTGTTCGTTTGCAAGCTGGACTGAGGGCTTGGACCCAGGTTCTTCTGGGACAGGCAGATGACAAAGCGGAAGTTGACATGGATACAGACGCTCCTCAAGTGAGCCATAAGCCTGGTGGTGAACCCAAGATCAAAGTAAGTTTTCCTGTGGGGTTTTTTTTCCTTGCATTAGATTTTTTTCTTATTGTCAATTAATTAAAGCAGAAATTATTTCTGAGGCTTATGTGGGAGATAAATATTTCTTCTGCATCTGTTTTTGGAGAAATATTTTCCTCTTCCCATTTAAGTGCAAGTTTATTTTTGAAAAGTGCTTCTTAAAGTCCAAAATTCTTGTCTTACATGTAGCAGTATCTGCCAGTAAAACTGTGTGTTTTTACTGTTTCTGCAGAACATTGTACATGAACTAAGAATAACCAACCAGGTGATATACTTGAATCCACCAATTGAAGACTGTAGATACAAACTTTACCAAGAAATGTTTTCTTGGAAGATGGTAATCCTGTCACTGCCAAGAATTCAAAGTCAGAGATACCAGGTAAGTGTAACGAAGCAGTATCTAGGTCTGAGCAATTGCTTTCACTTTGTCATTAGTTGTCCTCAATATATTAGTGTGCTGCTCTAAAACCAAACCTGAGTGCTCTGGAAATTCATGTATGTCACAAGTATAACTGTGGTTCTTAGGTTGGAGTGCACTATGAGCTGTCTGAGGAAGAGAAATTCTATCGTAATGCATTGACAAGGATGCCTGATGGCCCTGCAGCTCTGGAGGAGTCATACTCAGCTGTCATGGGAATTGTGACTGAAGTGGAGCAGTATGTCAAGGTAGGGGGCTAACAGGATATAATGGTACAGCTAAAATGAACATGGACTTTCAGTTTTCCTGGGGGTTAGAGGGAAACACATCTTTGGGAATATACTGGGGAAGTATATTTTTTGATGTTTGTCTGAATGTTGTGAAATACCTCCATTAGGTTTGGCTGCAGTACCAGTGTCTGTGGGATATGCAGGCTGAAAATATATACAACCGTCTTGGAGAAGACCTGAATAAGTGGCAGGCCCTTTTAGTTCAGATAAGAAAGGCAAGAGGAACATTTGACAATGCAGAAACCAGAAAGGAGTTTGGACCTGTTGTCATAGACTATGGCAAGGTAAGAAATTGTAATTATTTTTTGTGATAAATGCATTGAATTTCAGCATAGGCGTATAACAGAAAATAGCAAGGGTGACAAATAACTATTATGTAACATTATTCACTTGTAGGTACAATCAAAGGTGAACTTGAAGTATGACTCGTGGCACAAGGAAGTGCTTAGCAAATTTGGCCAAATGCTTGGTCAGAATATGACAGAGTTTCATTCACAAATTTCTAAGGTAAGAAAAGTTGTAATTCCAGATTTTCGCTTTCAGATCAACTGTTGTAGAATGCTAAAACACTGATTTGTGCCCTTAACAGTCCCGTCAAGAGCTGGAGCAGCATTCTGTGGACACTGCTAGCACATCAGATGCTGTGACGTTCATCACATACGTGCAGTCCTTGAAACGCAAAATCAAACAGTTTGAAAAGCAAGTTGAGGTATGTTTGTTGTCTTTTGCTAATGATTCTGACTTGTGGAAATGTCAGGCTTAGCTCTTAAGATGCAACTTCATGATATTCAAGTTCTCTTAAAAACAGGCTTGAACTTCATATTCTGAAAAATCCTGTGAGCTTTATAGTGAGCATTTATTAAAGTATGTTTATTTAGTCTTGCAGCTTAAGTTTTGTCTTTTTAACTTAAAACCACTGTGTCTTGTAGCTTTATCGCAATGGTCAGCGCTTGCTTGAGAAACAGCGGTTCCAGTTTCCTTCCTCTTGGCTGTACATTGACAACATTGAAGGAGAATGGGGTGCCTTTAACGACATTATGCGTAGGAAGGATTCTGCCATTCAACAACAAGTAGCAAACCTGCAGATGAAAATAGTTCAAGAGGACCGTGCAGTGGAGAGCCGAACAACTGACTTGCTGACAGACTGGGAGAAAACAAAGCCTGTAACAGTAAGTAGTGATGGTTAATATTCAGTAAGTGTGGTAGATTTTCTGCATTCAGTAAGAAGTAGGGAGTTTTGGTTTTATGCTTTTTTAGCAGTTTTTCATTTTAGGTGATAGTAAAAGTCTTTTAAAGGGTTTTATAATAACCTGTCAGTGTGTTGATTTTTGGCAATAGTTGCAGAGGGAGATTTGTCCATAAAACATGGGCCTCTGCTAGGTGCAGAAAAGTAAATGACTTCAGTGACTAGTAGAGCTTTGTCTGAAACAAGTATATGTCAGAGGTATGCATGAAAGAGGATTCAGGAGCAAGCTGCTTTTTGCCTTTCTTTTTTCCTCTGAAGTGCTTTTTAGTAAAGCCAAAAACTGCATGTAAAAATGTGATAAGACTTACTGTGGACTAGTATGTTGTCTTATTGTCACCAAAATGGAAATGGAAAAATAATGAGACAAACCAACATTTATATTTAGTCCTCACTTTTAACTTGCCTTCAGCATAACTGTAGGATTGTTGGATTAATGTATCCCACGTAATCTTTAGGGAAACCTGCGTCCAGAAGAGGCTCTTCAAGCTCTTACCATTTATGAAGGAAAATTCGGCAGGCTGAAGGATGACCGTGAGAAGTGTGCAAAGGCCAAGGAAGCTCTGGAACTAACAGATACTGGACTGCTCAGTGGCAGTGAAGAGCGCGTTCAGGTACAACCTGCTCACACACTTTCTCGGCAGTTTGGGATAAAAATGTTTCAGTTCCATCATTTTCTCCCTCAGGAGAGTGACTTGTAGTGTGTGCTGTACTAACATCAGGGCATAATCTCCACACTGACTCAGTTCTAGCCTTCAGGGATTGTCTGTGATCTCTTCCTTGACTGTCTTATTCGTTTGAAACTATTACGTGACCTGAGATGGAAAAATCTCATCTTGGTCACTTGCTGTTGCAGTTCTGTTGAATTGGCAAGCTGTCTGAAGGTTTTTGATGGATTAGAAATATTTTGTTTAACTCACCCACGCTAATGACTTTGAAGAAATTAGGAATAACTGCTGATGTTTGATACGTTCTTTACTACAGGTAGCCCTTGAAGAGCTGCAGGATCTCAAAGGTGTCTGGTCTGAACTCTCTAAAGTCTGGGAACAGATCGATCAAATGAAAGAACAACCCTGGGTCTCAGTACAGCCTCGCAAGGTACTTCACTTTTGTGTACATGAACAATTTAACTGCCACAAATATATGCAAATTAGAAATTAAACCTCTTGAGATAGACATGCTCAGTTGTCAGTCTGGATCGTTTTCAGTGTTTAGGTACCTTTTTCAGTTTCTTACGAGCATGTTTCTTCTGAGGCTAAGCTAAAAATTATTCACAGGATTGTCATAATTTAAGTAATCTTACAGGGGATTTATGCAGTTTCCGTAGTTTTGAGATTGGACTGCATCTGCGGAGAAGAAACTGCTGTTTTTAAATAGGCTGTTGGACCTCATATGGGAAACTTCATTATACAGTTGGGTAAACACCATCAATTTTAGTTCAGTGCTCAGGAGGTAAAGAGCAGAAAGAAGACTAATCTATAAACTAACTGCCTGTGACAAGACTACATCATAAATCTCAGTCAGACCAATAAAATTACATTCTCGGCTGTAGAGTAACCACATCTTAGGCAAATACAGATAACACTTAAAAGAGCCGTCCTGTTGCTAGTGTCTCATTAGAGAGAGTTTTCTGTAACAAATACATAGGCAACTTATATGATAATGTGCACGGACTTACAGAGAAAGATTTCATTGCTTTTATGTTATTGACAGCTTCGACAAAACTTGGATGGTCTGCTGAACCAACTGAAAAACTTCCCTGCCCGCTTGCGACAGTATGCCTCCTATGAGTATGTTCAGAGACTTCTAAAGGGCTACATGAAGGTAAGGTACACTCATTTCTGAAATGCATGTATTTTATCTTCAAGTTCAGAGATGTAACTTGCTTTCTTGTCTTCTGTAGATAAACATGTTAGTTATCGAACTGAAGTCCGAGGCACTTAAAGACCGACACTGGAAACAACTGATGAAGAGGCTTCATGTTAACTGGGTTGTCTCAGAACTGACCCTGGGCCAGATCTGGGATGTCGATTTACAGAGAAATGAAGCAATCGTCAAAGATGTTCTGCTTGTGGCTCAGGGAGAGATGGCTTTGGAAGAGTTCTTGAAACAGGCTAGTATCAGCTCTTGTATGTATGCATGTAATAGCAAATCAGAGGGTTGCTGTTAGGTGGCTACTTGGGTAGTAAACTTGTCACTCTAAGCTGTTGAAATAAGTACCAAGACTGCATGGAATGCTCTGTTTTGGGGAACAGTTTGAAGCTATGGAAACTTCCTCTGATGAAACTCGCATTATTTGGGAAAAGCAGTTCTTGGTAGTGACTGCAAAGACCCCACCTTGAACTGCATCATAGTCTCAATATTTTTAACAAAAGCTTGAGCATAAACCCAGAATCTTCGGGTAAAAAAAATAAAATCTGATTACTCTATTTCAACTTTGTAACTATGTTGGAGCAGAAATGATTGATGTCATATCTTAAATATCTTTTTCTTCAGATAAGAGAGGTGTGGAACACTTACGAACTGGACTTGGTCAATTACCAGAACAAGTGTCGTTTGATTCGTGGATGGGATGACCTTTTCAACAAAGTCAAGGAGCACATTAACAGCGTGTCTGCTATGAAGCTGTCACCATACTACAAGGTAAAATGGAGAACAAAGCTAAAGAATTTTTGTTTATTTCTGCCTTCCCCTTTTATTTAGTTTGTATTTTTGTCAGCAGGGACTATATTCACTGTTTAAAGTTGACAGACTGTTAATTGTATATGCATACTTGGTAACTATCAAAAAAATATTTCCTCTAATAATTATTAGTAGTCAAACACTTGATAATATTAAAATGAATGTTAATGCAGTGTTTAAACTTCAGGTGTTTGAGGAAGATGCCCTTAGCTGGGAAGATAAGCTGAACCGTATCATGGCACTCTTTGATGTCTGGATAGATGTCCAAAGGCGATGGGTTTACCTGGAGGGTATCTTTACTGGCAGTGCAGACATCAAGCACTTGCTGCCTGTGGAAACCCAGCGGTTCCAGAGGTAATTTTTTAATTGTTTTGTTCCTTTCTTGCCTCCCTTGGGGCACCATATGGGCAGGCCTGAAACTTCATGACTCCGTGTAGCACTCTCTGAATTGAAATACTGACTGCATTCTTACCTGGTCTAGCTGGATTACAGTTGCTGTAGGTAAAAGTTCATCAAGCAAAGAGGTGCAACTATGAGAGAAAAAGGTTTATAGTAAACAGGCTGATGTGTAATTTTTAGAAGAGGGTTGGGACTCGGGTGGTTTTCCTTGCTAGTTCATGTCAGCTGCTTCAAGGGTTTTTCTGGCATTGTGGCTGCAACAAACAGGCTGGTTTCTGTTGCTGCAGCCTTTAATCTCACCCTTTAAGCATTACTTACTTCCTCTCTTTTAAGTTGGTCTGATCACACTTAACTCATTCCACACAATTCCAGTCAGATCAAAGAATCAGATTTATGCATCTCTTCAGGAAGTAGAGAAAAATAGACCTTCTGCTCTGGAATTGGTAGATTGAACACTGCAAAGAAGTTGCAAGTTGTTATGGTCTTGAGGTAGATAAAGAGGTATTTGGGGAATTTAGGCTTGTGTTCCCTAGAGCCTCTGCAGCCGTTAGAGGTGCAGTGGTCATTTAGAGATAAATAACTTAGGTGTTCTGCTGGCCTGTGGTTACTGAGTTTGCACTAACGTATTGTGTTATTTTACTTTCAGCATCAGCACTGAATTTCTGGCACTTATGAAAAAGGTGTCCAAATCTCCACTTGTGATGGATGTTCTTAACATTCAAGGTGTGCAGAGATCATTAGAGAGACTGGCAGACTTACTTGGGAAGATACAGAAAGCACTGGGAGAATACTTGGAAAGGGAGAGATCCTCTTTCCCTCGGTAAGAAGTTGACTCTTGAAGTAATCTGATGTTTCTGTGCAGGAATTTGTGTACTGCTCTGTAAAGCCTCTGCCAGTTCTTCTGTGTTGCATATGCATGAGATGTTACGACCATATGCAGATTCAGTTAGAGCTACTTCTCAGGAAGTGGGACTAAAACTTCCCTTACTTTGCCCATCTGTGGCTGCTTCCAGGATGCGGATATTGTCTAAGGAACTGTTGCAGTTGATTTCTGCAAACTTAAGAGTTCGCAGAAATCAAAGTATAATCTTCTGCCATTTGGTTGAAGGACAGTGTCTAAATTGTCACAGTCCAGTATTTAGGTCATTGATTTTGACTTATCTGTAGTCCTCAACTAATTTGTGATTTAGCCTGAGATAATAAGGGTGAGGAGGGTACTGAGTGGGAGTTCTCCCTGGCTGATAAGACAATTCAATCCCAAACTCTACTGTTGGTATTTCAGAGATGGATAAGTAAAGAAAATTATCCACAGTATGGAGCGTGTATACACTTCTGGATGGTACAGACTATTTGCACTTAGTGGTAGCACTGAGGTATAACTGCTGGCAAATTTATGGTTCATGCAGTCTTAAAATGTTGGGAAAATTGTTGACAATTACTTCTATTAGTAGTGGCCATGGATGAAGCATAAATCATAACTTAAAAATGATAGTTGGAGTTCTGATATAGATCTAATTTCATGTGATTAATAGGTTCTACTTTGTTGGTGATGAAGACTTGCTTGAAATCATTGGAAACAGCAAAAATGTTGCTAAGTTGCAGAAACACTTCAAGAAAATGTTTGCTGGAGTTTCTAGCATTATTCTCAATGAAGACAACTCTGTGGTTCTTGGGATATCCTCACGTGAAGGAGAGGAGGTATAGCTGCAGTATTTCTTTCTAAATAAAATTCTGAAAATAAGGGAATGTGGACTGACTTAAACCTTTAATTCTTGCAGGTGCTGTTCAAAACACCTGTCTCCATCACAGAACATCCCAAGATCAATGAGTGGCTCACTCTTGTTGAAAAAGAAATGAGAGTGACCCTTGCTAAATTGCTTGCGGAGTCTGTTACTGAAGTAGAAATCTTTGGAAAAGCAACTTCAATTGATCCAGCAGTCTACATCTCTTGGATTGACAAATACCAGGTACTAATGTGGAACACTTAAATATACTGCAGTTTGGTTACTTCAGCAAGGAAAACTATCTGATGAGGTTTTTTTTACACAGGCTCAGCTTGTTGTACTGTCAGCCCAGATTGCGTGGTCTGAGAATGTGGAGTCAGCCCTCAATGGTGGAGGTGGAGACAACAGTCCTCTCCAGTCTGTGCTAGCCAATGTTGAGGTCACACTCAACGTCCTGGCAGACTCTGTGCTGATGGAGCAGCCACCCCTTCGCAGAAGGAAACTGGAGCACTTGGTGAGTAAAAACCTCCTTTCGTCTCTGGGGTTTACAGGTGAGCATTTTTAAATTTTAATGAAAAAATTGATCAGTCTAAGACTTACTGTTCCTCTAGGAAAAGGTTTTGTGCGATTTAAGCAGTTACATTAAGGCCTGTTCCTTAATGTAGGTGGTGGTAGTTTTTCACTCTAGTCAGCTTAATGCCTGAATAGCATATTACAGACTAGCTCAATGAATTGACCTTCAAACTGGATCTTCCAGGTATGGGAAGTTACTGATTTTTCCATTAAAATCTGAAATACATCATTAAGCTGGTTATTATTGTAACTATAATATGCTTTTGTTTTTAGATGGGGATTGGGGGTGGGGGGAGAGTTAAAATTATCCTGGGTTATTTCTGGCAAGTAAAATACTGAGTTCAATAGTGTAATGGATTAGCAGGCTAACTGGACCAGAGTGCTTTGCTGTAAACTAGGAAAGTCATTAACAGCAGGCAACATGGTTAGTTTTGGCTTTGTAGCAACAGATTTTAAAGCAGAGGCTGGTATTAGGTCATGATTTCTAAGTGATGGCAATTCACTGTGCCAATCTGAAAAGCTGTAGGATTCCTGTCTTTATTAGCCTGTGTTTATTGGCTTGTGTTGCTGTGGTCTTAAGGAGTTAACTTCATTCTCCAGATCACTGAGTTGGTGCACCAGAGAGATGTTACAAGATCACTGATCAAAAGCAAGATCGACAACTCCAAATCCTTCGAGTGGCTCAGCCAAATGCGGTTCTACTTTGACCCAAAGCAGACAGATGTGTTGCAACAGCTCTCCATTCAGATGGCAAATGCCAAATTCAACTATGGTTTTGAGTACCTCGGGGTTCAGGATAAGCTGGTACAGACTCCTCTCACTGACCGCTGCTACCTGACAATGACACAAGCCCTGGAGGCAAGACTTGGAGGATCGCCATTTGGTAAGCTTGTGAGACAAGTATATGAAATTCTTACCTTCTCTAGTATGTATGAGAATGAGTGGTTTAGGTCACTTAAAGAATCACCAGTGAGGTATCCGCAAAGGCAGGTTTAATATGAATTTGTAAAAGCTCAACAAATTCTATGGCAAGGTTCATTCTGTTACTTACTATATTGATCAAGCACACGAGGAAAAATCTGATTAAAAGCAATCTAAAATGGTTTATGTGGAGACTGGGGACACAAAGATAAGCAGGGATAACAGTAAGGGATGCAGAGGGGTAAGAAAGACTTCCAGTGGGTCAGAAGGGTCAGAGTGGACTCCCTTGCCAAACTTAGCTTCAGACTGGATCAAGTTTAGATCTGAAGGATTTAGCAACACTTCATTACTTAATCAATACAATAATAGCAGTACTTGAACAATTGATTAATTTAAAACAAAGTGATTCAGTAGGATTTTCTATAAGCAGAGAGTAACTCGACAAAAAGTTTAGCCTAATTATAGACCTAAGTTGGCAACGCTCATGAGGCACACAGACATGAAGTATGTGCAGAGGTATACCTGTGAAAAATTCCCCTTGAATTCAGTGAAATACATCAGATGCCTTTGCATCTCTCCACAAATGAGCAGTTGGGTCTCAAGGAGTGGGGGTATCAGCCCAGGTTCAGCTGTCAGCTTTCAGTGGCAATCCTCCATTGCAAACTGGAGAGATCACAAGCTCCAAGATGCATCCCGCTGGGAGGAAGATCCTGGTCACAGCCTGCTGCAGTCCAGGAGATCCCAAAGCGTGGGTCTTAGGACCACTGTTTCTAGAGTTGCAAAATTACTGGCTTTAGTCATCACTAAATTTCCATCTTGGCCACAATCCGAGTTGGTTACTGGAATTTTCCTTGAAAAGTCCAACAACAAAAATATTATTCTACTTGGTCTGTTGTTCAGACAGAAAAAATATAAGTCTCAAGGCTATTAATAAAAAAACAGGAGCTTATTAGACAACAGAGGTTGTGAGAGCAGACAGGGCTTCTGATAAGCTCAAGGGGAGCTAACTGGTGCCGTTAATGTAGGCCAAGGCCTAACAAGCATTCCTGAGACTGTAGTGTGGCCTGGGATGGGGTTTAAGGAGTGGACTGGGGAAAGGATGTGCACTCCCACAATACAGTGTTAATGTAAACGTGCAGAACACTTATAACTAAGATACCGAAGAACAAAATGGTCTTTTGGGGGAAGTCAAAACAGTTTTAGATTTCAGTTGAACCCTCTTGAACAGGCACCTTCAGAATCCGTGTGCTGGCAGATTGCAAGAGTCAGCAGTGCTGCTCAGATGATAAACACTAAAGCGTGTCCATCCCATTTCAAAAACAGGTCCTGCTGGTACTGGTAAAACAGAATCTGTTAAAGCTCTTGGGCATCAGCTTGGCCGCTTTGTGTTGGTTTTCAACTGCGATGAAACATTTGACTTCCAGGTAAGCTGTTTGATTAAAACTATGTAGTCTTTGTTAACAAGCAGTAGGAATCTCTTCAGAACTCTGAAACAGCCAGCAGTGTTTATTTTCAAGATGATTATCTATAAGTCTTAACTGAGCTGGTGTCTGTGGGTCATATAGAACCTCTGTAACAAAAAACTGCCTAAAGCAGAAGTGGGGCATAACATTGCTAGAGCAGAGGTTCTGGGTTTTTTGAACAGGTAGTTCTGTAACAGCAAATGGAGGGAAAGGAAGAGGAAGTACAGGGCAGGGGCTTAAGACTGGTTTTAGGAAAGTAACTTAAACTATGTAGTTTGCATTGGTAATACTGGTTTAATGAGGAACAGATGAGAGTGTGAGACTGCTGAAGTAGCTGCACTATTACCAAATTATCCTTTACAACACAGCTGTGCAGTTTATGTCAGCATGTGAAGAATTCTTCAAAACTAAGAAAATTTATCCAGATATTAGAAGATTAATGACATCTTCAAACTGAGAACCAGGTGAAATGATTCTGTAAGCTGTAACACAGCAAATTGTCTTCAAATGAAAACTTTGGTCAAGTGTATAGATAAAAAACAATATAAAACATGGACAAGGAATCACTAAACTTTTCAGACTCTGCCAGGTTGCCCATGTGTGGTTTTTTTTCTGTACAGCTGTATTTTGACCAGATCAGGATTCCATTTAGCCAACATTTGGCTCATAGGGGTGACTGTAAGAAAATGCCTAGGGAGTAATAAGATCAACAATAATGTGATCCTTCCTTGCCCCAGCTCCCTTCCTCCCTCTGACAGTTAAGAGGATCAGGACGTCCCAGATGAAATGTGTTACTCTGTTCACGCTCCTCCTGAAAAGTGAATCTTTCTTCATGTACCATTGCTCCCCTTAAATCCACTTGCACACTTGGTTCTATAACATCTTTACCAAATTGTTCCACTGTTCACTATTACTGCGCACTTCATGAAAAAGCACCTTCTTTTTGTCTTTTTTAAATGATTCCTGTGTTCTTGTAGTAGAAAAGACAGTGAATAATTGATTCCTATTCATCTGAAAACTAATAGATTCTAGACCTCCATCATATTCCCTCATGTCACCTTCTACAGA
Source organism: Struthidea cinerea (assembly GCA_013397865.1). Taxonomy (NCBI): domain Eukaryota; kingdom Metazoa; phylum Chordata; class Aves; order Passeriformes; family Corcoracidae; genus Struthidea; species Struthidea cinerea. The sequence continues at coordinate 2,618,925 of VZTI01004555.1, read as the reverse complement.
ATCTTACCTTCCAGGTTGTTCTTTATGTGGAAAGGTTATCATACTCTGGCCATCCAATTTCCTCTTCTGAAATGTTTTGTAATTCTTGTATCTTTCTTCTGGTAAAGGACTAAAACTGCACCTGATGTTAATGGTATCAGCAAACAAAACATTATGCAGTGGAATTAGTTTGTCTGTTTTGGAACACACTGCAGTACAGTATGGAGTAATGGAGAGCTATGGTTGTCTTCTGTGGTTCTGTGAAGCAGTGAAAGCTGAATGTCAGATCCCTTTCATAACTCTACAATACTACAAATACAGTAACCTACAAATAAACACAGCTTCTTCCTGCCTTGGATGCATTGTATAAAGTGCTCTTCTCTGCTTCCTTTGATGATGCAATTGAGTGAATTTTCCCCTCTCCGTGCAGGCAATGGGACGCATCTTTGTGGGACTTTGCCAAGTGGGTGCATGGGGCTGTTTTGATGAGTTCAACAGACTGGAGGAGCGAATGCTCTCTGCAGTTTCACAGCAAGTTCAGTGCATCCAGGAAGCCTTGCGAGAACATTCCAACCCCAACTATGACAAGAGTATGTAATTCCTCTCTAACATCCTCCATGCTGTTTTGTTGCTCAGCTACATTTCTTGCACAAATAATGCAAGGATTAAGCTACGTTATGTCAAAGCTTAAATATTTGATGTAACTTTCAGCTGGTAGAAATTTATATTGTTTGAGTTGCAGTACTGGAGAGCCTGCTGTCCATTACTGTAGGAAACTAAAATAGGATAAAGTATGACTTCAGTTCTCAGAGTGATTGATTACTGACTCGGGTATAACGAAATGCACTCTCTTTTCAGCTGCAACACCCATTACCTGTGAGCTGCTGAACAAACAAGTCAAAGTGAGCCCTGACATGGCTATCTTCATCACCATGAATCCTGGCTATGCAGGCAGATCTAATCTGCCTGACAATTTGAAGAAGCTGTTCCGCAGCTTGGCAATGACAAAACCAGACCGTCAGTTGATTGCCCAGGTCATGTTGTACTCCCAAGGCTTCCGTACAGCTGAAGTTCTTGCCAATAAGATAGTACCATTCTTCAAGTGAGTAACAAGTTTGGCTCCAGTCAGTAACAGTAGAACTTACTGTTCAAAGCTATAATATTCTTTGCAACTCACTAAGCACATTGGACAGCAATCATTTCAAGCAAAAGTTTCAAGTAAAGAATGGTATTTACTGAGTGTTTTGTTGGTTCATATTGAGAATCAAATTGTATTTTGCCTCTTTTGCTTCTTAGGCTTTGTGATGAACAGCTGTCCTCCCAAAGTCACTACGATTTTGGCCTGAGAGCACTGAAGAGTGTGCTGGTTAGTGCAGGTAATGTGAAGAGGGAGAGGATTCAGAAGATAAAGCGGGAGAAAGAAGAGCGTGGTGAAGTTGTTGATGAGGGAGAAATCGCTGAGAACTTGCCAGAGCAAGAGGTAATGTGTGTGCAAAGTCTTTACTTCTGTGATAGATGATGCACACTAAACAAAGAAAGTAACCCTTCAGTGTTTGCCATTTAGTATTAAGCCATGTGAACAAAATAATGTTAGTTACCGAAGGTAATTTGATAGCTTAGAAGCACCAAGTTAAACATGTTTTCCAACTCCCTAAATTGTAGTGAAAAATTCATTCCTATGAGGTGGTGCATCCATGACACACACTGCTGCTCAGCATCTCAGCAATTAATGCCAAAAGCATAATGAAGAGACACAAGAAACCAGACTTGGATAAACTGAAAATCGGTAGGAAATCATTGGGTAGTTCCAAAGTTGAAACCCCATCAGTGGTTGTTTTGACTAAGACTACCCTGGTCTGGTACTTAATCAGTGAAGTATTTAGTGAAGCATTCCTTGTCAAACACGTTTGGTGAAGTGAACTTAACAAAAAAATCTTAAATGAAATGTGACTCTCTCTCTCTGCAGATCCTGATCCAAAGTGTATGTGAAACTATGGTACCAAAGCTGGTTGCAGAAGACATTCCACTGCTGTTCAGTCTCCTTTCTGATGTATTCCCTGGAGTACAGTATCACCGTGGAGAGATGACAGCCTTGAGAGAGGAACTTAAAAAAGTGTGTCAGGAAATGTACCTTACCTATGGTGATGGAGAAGAAGTTGGTGGCATGTGGGTTGAAAAGGTAAAATCTAAAATTGAAAATGTGGAATTGAAGTTTATGTGTAAGACTAAATTTCCTCTTATATTATGAAAGGTGGAAAGCTTTTAAATTTTTCTTGTCTTAAACAAACAATACGTAAAAGCTTAGATTAACTGCTGAAGTTAATTGGTACATTATTTCTTGTGTCACAGGTTCTTCAGCTGTATCAGATTACACAGATAAATCATGGTTTGATGATGGTTGGTCCCTCTGGAAGTGGAAAGAGCATGGCTTGGAGAGTACTTCTGAAGGCCCTTGAACGTCTGGAGGGTGTGGAAGGTGTCGCTCACATTATAGATCCAAAAGCAATCAGCAAAGATCACCTCTATGGTACTTTAGATCCAAACACCAGGGAATGGACAGATGGCTTGTTTACACATGTCCTGAGAAAGTAAGTCTTTAATAGCACAAATGCAAAATGGCTGGTACATTTGTGCCAAGGATTATCTCACTTTACTGAGTTTTAATTCTCTACTTCAATGAATATTTCCTTTAATATAGAATCATAGACAACGTGAGAGGTGAACTACAAAAACGCCAGTGGATTATCTTTGATGGTGATGTAGACCCTGAATGGGTTGAGAACTTGAATTCTGTTTTGGATGACAACAAACTTCTGACTCTGCCAAATGGAGAACGTCTCAGCCTCCCACCAAACGTAATGTTACTTTTTTTACATTGTGCTTATGTGCTGTATATAAGCTTGTTAGTTTAATTTAACATTTACTAGTGTTGACTCTCTCATCACAAGCAAAGTAATACTGAGTTCAGATTGTGGTTTGCTGGAGTAAGGAGTTTTTGTGGAAACATTCCATGTTACACTTACTCTGACCCTGTAAGACAAAATGTGAATTAAGTCTTATGGGTAAACATCAATAATGATGAATTTACCTTAGGACAGAATAGTGCTGATGCTGATTTATTCAGAGTACAAATGCAAAATTGCATACTTTAAAAGGTCTCTGTTTTTTCGGGGAAAGGGTTTTTGTATTGTTTTGCTCTTGGTTGGCTGTTTTAAACTCATTTTAAATTTCTGTTTTTCAGGTGCGTATCATGTTTGAAGTACAGGATCTGAAATATGCCACTTTGGCTACCGTGTCAAGGTGTGGTATGGTCTGGTTCAGTGAGGATGTTCTCAGTACAGACATGATATTCAATAACTTCCTGGCCAGACTGAGAAGCATTCCTCTGGATGAAGGTGAGGAGGAAGCTCAGCGCAGGCGAAAGGGCAAAGAAGATGAAGGAGAAGAAGCAGCATCCCCAATGTTGCAGGTATAACTTGAATTACATTATGAGATTAAGTAGTAAAAATGCTTGTATCACAGGTACACCATATGTAGAATTTATGACAGCCTATCATAGAAAAGCTGACTTCCTCTTTACGTATTTTTTCTTTTTCCGGTTTTTTTTGGGTTTTGGTTTGTTTTGGTTTGGTTTTTAAATACGAAGCATTTCAAACCTTAAACAAAATAATTTCTTTCTGCCTGGTAGTCAAATGAGAAGCAAATGCTTTGAGCAGTGTTTGTCTCCCCCAACAGATTCAGAGAGATGCTGCAACAATAATGCAGCCGTATTTCACATCCAACGGCCTGGTAACCAAGGCACTTGAACACGCTTTCAAGCTGGAGCACATTATGGACCTCACCCGCCTGCGCTGCCTCGGCTCTCTGTTCTCCATGCTGCACCAAGCTTGCCGCAACGTGGCCCAGTACAACGCCAACCATCCCGACTTCCCGATGCAGATAGACCAGCTGGAGCGTTACATCCAGGTAAATGCAATCTGCTGTTAAGTGCCTCCTGGTTTTGCCTAGATTTGAGTTACTCATTGAGTTTCGTTCTGTTACTCTGAAACCAGTAGCTGTTGTTGCTGCTTCTTACAGAGGTACCTGGTCTATGCCATACTCTGGTCTCTTTCTGGAGACAGTCGTTTGAAAATGAGAGCAGAGCTGGGAGAATACATTAGGAGAATCACCACTGTGCCACTGCCAACTGCACCCAACATACCTATAATTGACTATGAGGTAAATGTTTCTTGTGCTAGAAGTGTTGCTCTTTCATTTTCTTGAAAGCTTGCTTTAGATTTTGGAGACAAACCTGGAGAATAAACTGCTAGACTATCTTAAATTTTACAGTTTCTGAGTTCAGGAAACAAGCTGTTTGTTTAAATAAACACGTCAAATTTGACGTCACTTTAAAAAATTAATTAAACTAAGGTTGAGCTGGATTCCTGTTCTAAATTGTCTGATCATGTTTTTGTGCTCCTAGGTGTCCATTACAGGTGAATGGGTGCCATGGCAATCCAAAGTTCCTCAAATTGAAGTTGAAACACACAAAGTTGCAGCTCCTGATGTTGTAGTGCCAACTCTAGATACAGTTCGCCATGAAGCATTGCTGTACACTTGGCTGGCAGAGCACAAACCTCTGGTGCTGTGTGGTCCACCAGGTTCTGGAAAGACCATGACCCTCTTCAGTGCCCTCAGAGCTCTACCTGACATGGAGGTACACAAGAGAGTGTGTGTGCGTGTGTGCGTGTGAGTTACAGAGTAGTAGCAATCTTAAGATTAAAGATAGCATGGAAATAATTTCCTAGCCGGAACTCAGTGATAGCTTCACCTCAGTCAGTCACGTGTACATATAGCAAAAAATAAAAATCATGTTGAGGAGAGTACAAATTCATTTCTCAAGCTCCTTAGCCTAAAGCTGCTTTCTTTGTTTGCAACTTTAGTAACAGAGGAGCATTCCTGCATTCAGTATTTAAAAACCTGTGCAAATGTTTGAGTAGCTCTCATCCTTCTGTGTATTTAGGTGGAGTGACAGTTACATGAGGCTGTGATGTTCAAAATACAGGGTTGGGCAAAAAGCACTGCTGCATGGTAAATGGAGAACCTGCAGTGGGAAGCAAAGAGTATGTAGGCTGTATATACCTGTATATATATGGTGATACACCTGTAATGTGGATGGTGTATGTACTTCCATTATGAACAGCCGAACATACCTGTTTTCAGGACTCCTGATACGCTCTCTTTCAAGTCTTAGTGTATTTTAATTTTTTTCTTCACTGTTCTCTTTTTAAGGTGGTTGGACTCAACTTTTCAAGTGCTACCACCCCAGAACTGCTTTTGAAAACTTTTGATCACTACTGTGAATACAGGCGTACCCCTAACGGAGTGGTGCTGGCTCCTGTGCAGTTAGGAAAGTGGCTGGTGCTGTTCTGTGATGAAATCAACTTGCCAGACATGGATAAGTATGGCACACAGAGAGTCATATCCTTCATTAGACAGGTTTGTTTTTCTTTTTAATCGACTGTATCACAACAGCTACTTTTAGGGAAATACAATGTTCCACTGATTTGATTTTATTTTTATTTTTTTGTTCCAGATGGTAGAACATGGAGGATTCTACCGTACATCTGACCAGACCTGGGTGAAACTGGAGAGAATTCAGTTTGTTGGTGCATGTAATCCACCTACTGATCCTGGAAGAAAACCTCTGTCACACAGGTAATGTGTCTAGTAGATTCTATATAACAACAGAATAGGAGTCAAAACTGAAGCATTGATTTTGTAATCTGTTCTTAATACACTTGTTATCAACAGCTGTGCTGGAATTGTGTTCCTTGTTTTTGCACTACCTGCTGCTTGGTTCTTATCATGACAGCCAGGCAGCGGACTCAGTGTTAGGCTGTTGAATCACCTGTCTGGAGCACTTCACAATACTTTTTGGTGCAAGTCATTAAGGAGCAATCAAACAACTGCAGCTACTGCTGATGATTTCTCAATCAAGCAGTTGTTTAATTTTGGCAAAATATAATGAAGAGAATACAGATTGTAATTTGACTTTCTGTACTGTGTAATATGTTAATCTTCCAGATTTTTACGACATGTTCCTGTGGTTTATGTGGACTATCCTGGACCAGCTTCACTTACTCAGATATATGGAACATTCAATCGTGCAATGCTGAGGCTGATCCCATCACTTCGCACATATGCAGAACCTCTCACTGCTGCTATGGTAGAATTCTACACAATGTCTCAGGTAACTAGTTACGTGCAACTCCAAACTCCAGTTAGAAGGCTTCCTTTTATGCTGGATCATTTGACATGCATTGTTTGCCTTTCACATGGATAGTATGTGTACAATACTCAACCAATTACTTGAGTTCTGGCAAAAATTACTAAATTATGCTGTCAGCATAATATCTTGCAATGCCGAGGCCTGTACAAAAATAGGGTGCAACTCTGAGATAAAGTAACTAATTAAATTTAAATTTTTAGGAGAGATTCACTCAAGACACGCAACCACACTACATCTATTCACCTCGTGAAATGACTCGGTGGGTGAGAGGTATATTCGAAGCATTAAGACCACTAGAAACCTTACCAGTTGAAGGCCTTATCAGGATTTGGGCCCACGAAGCCTTGCGTCTCTTCCAGGACAGGTAAAATAATTGTGAGCTGGGGAGGCAAAACCATAAAGAGTTGAAAATTAATTTTCCCTATTCCTTGCGGGCTTTCATTAGAAGATCGAGCTAAAGTGTGCTTCATGTTAAATAGCTGGAATGCCAGTGAGAATATTTCCCTTCACTCCAGCTTGACTCTCTTGGGTGTTGTATCTGTACAAAGCAGAAATATACTTCAGTCATAGTGCTGCCACGTGGTGTGGTTGTATCTTCCCATTACAGAGGACTGTACTCACTGGCTTACTTCTTTATCCAGACTTGTGGAAGATGAGGAGAGACGCTGGACTGATGAGAACATTGACATGGTTGCTCTGAAACATTTCCCCAACATTGACAAAGAAAAGGCTATGAGCAGACCTATCTTATACAGCAACTGGCTGTCAAAGGCAAGTAAAATTTAAAAAAAAATAAATAGGTTGGATGCAACTGAGTGATGCAGCTCTTATGACTGTATTAAAGTGATAATCAGTGCCCATCATTTTGTTAAATTGATCTCCAATAAATTTTTACTGTGATTATCTGAAGTGAACTCTGCCACGAAGTTAAATAGCTGTTATGCCAGGGATGCTACTGTAAGAGCTACCATGGGATGTAAAGGCAGTATTAAATAATATTTCTCAAGCATAGTGTGACACTACCAGGTGACAGTTATTCTTTATGGAATTGCTTGGATAAGGCAGTGACCCTTGAGAAATACTGATATTACACATTTTATGGTGACCTGTTTTTTATAATCTGAAATGATCCGTCTGGGCAGTCTGTACAAATCCCAGTGGGTCGAGGCAAAAGTCCACCTGGCTTGCTACCTATCTCTGACCAATAGTAAGTGACTAGGAAAGGCTGTTTAAAATAAACTGGGGAAGGGAGTAAATCTGTAGTGCTACTTCCCAGTCTCTTTGGTAACTGGCAGCACAGGCTCAGCCTATGATAGCTTCAGTAGATACAGTGTTTAAACCCCGTGCTGCTGTCTGGGGCATTCTAGGCAGTGGACATGTTCCTGTGCAAGTTAAATGAGCATAGTATTCTTAAGCTTTTGTAGAGGATTGCTACTTTAAGTATTCTAGCAGTTCTGCTTTTGTGTACTCATAAATTTACCCCTAAGCAAATTCCTTAATCTTAATTTCCATACTATATTGACTGGTTCTTTTAGGATTATATCCCAGTGGATCAAGAAGAATTAAGAGACTATGTGAAAGCTAGGCTTAAAGTCTTTTATGAAGAAGAACTTGATGTACCACTTGTCCTGTTCAATGAAGTCTTGGATCATGTGTTAAGAATTGACCGGTAAGTTGGAACTTCCATTGCTGCTCATGTAAGCCATATTGAGAATTATTCTAAAACAGAGTAGCTTCAGTACAGAGTAAGAATGGAGCATGGTCTCATTGTTGTCTATAGAAAATATACTGCCAGCCTCCAGATAGCAGGATCCTATCTGGAAAGGTGTGTCAGTTTTGGTACTAACTTGAAGTTTAGGTGTTCTAGGAAAAGCTTCAGTAAGTTTTTAACATTTATCAATCACACTTTGTTGTGTTCTTTTTCAGAATCTTCCGTCAGCCACAGGGTCACTTGCTGCTAATTGGAGTCAGTGGAGCAGGGAAAACAACCCTGTCAAGATTTGTTGCCTGGATGAACGGTTTGAGTGTCTACCAAATCAAGGTTGGTGTGCTAGTTTAACTTCTAAAAACCTGTAAGTCAAAACTCCCACTTATATATTGACCCCTAAAATACCATTAAAAGCTAAGCCAATATGTTAATGACCAGTGTTAACTCTTATCAGGTTCACAGAAAATACACAGGTGAAGATTTTGATGAAGACCTTAGGACAGTATTGAGACGTTCTGGGTGCAAAAATGAAAAAATAGCTTTTATCATGGATGAGTCAAACGTCTTGGATTCTGGATTCCTGGAGAGAATGAACACTCTCCTAGCCAACGGAGAGGTAAGAAGATTTTAAGTAAATATTTTAAGCACCTTTTTGCAACCATAAACTACAACAAAAATATCTTTTGAATTAGGTTCCTGGTCTCTTTGAAGGAGATGAATATGCTACCCTTATGACTCAGTGTAAAGAAGGAGCACAAAAAGAAGGTTTAATGTTAGATTCACATGAGGAACTCTACAAATGGTTCACCAGCCAAGTTATTCGCAATCTCCATGTAGTGTTCACTATGAATCCATCTTCTGAGGGCCTGAAGGACAGGGCAGCTACTTCTCCTGCACTCTTCAACAGGTAATTGCTGCATATTGTAACATTTTTTACAAGTATCGTTAAAACACTACTTCTGGGGAAGTCTTCACAAATGCTTTGTATTTCAGATGTGTCTTGAACTGGTTTGGAGACTGGTCAACTGAGGCACTGTACCAAGTTGGCAAAGAGTTCACAAGCAAAATGGATCTTGAGAAACCAAATTACATTGTGCCTGATTACATGCCAGTTGTGTATGATAAGCTGCCACAGCCACCATCACATAGGGAGGCTATTGTTAATAGCTGTGTGTTTGTGCATCAGACTCTTCACCAGGTATGTTATTATTATGCTGCTTGCCTTACACTTGCCTCTAGGCCATGGCATCTTTCACCAGTTTCCTAAAAAGTATGATCCTTGGCATCCAAATAAATTTTAAAACAGTGCACGTTCTACAACTTTTTGTTCCCTAAAGGCTAATGCTCGGCTGGCAAAACGAGGAGGCAGAACAATGGCAATCACACCACGCCACTATTTGGACTTCATCAACCATTACGCCAACTTGTTCAATGAGAAGCGAAGTGAACTGGAGGAACAGCAAATGCATTTGAATGTTGGTCTTAGAAAAATCAAGGAAACAGTTGATCAGGTATGTATGTTTAAAACTTTGCTCTCTGTAAGGCTGGAGTGATTAAGTAGATCTCAGTGCTTAATATGAATTCTCTCTTCCATCTTAAAATTGATCTCAGGTGGAAGAATTGCGGCGTGACTTAAGAATAAAGAGTCAGGAACTGGAAGTGAAAAATGCAGCAGCCAATGACAAGTTGAAAAAGATGGTGAAAGATCAACAGGAAGCTGAGAAGAAAAAGGTAAAAATTTTTGTTAAACCTCTGTGCATAGCAACTATTTTATTTACAAAACAGAGCCTACAGAGCAAGTACTGGAAGAATTTCAGCTTCTAAAAAGCAGTATATTGTGAAATTTCCTCACAGGTTATGAGCCAGGAGATTCAGGAACAGCTGCACAAGCAGCAGGAGGTCATTGCAGACAAGCAGATGAGTGTGAAAGAAGATCTTGACAAGGTGGAACCTGCTGTCATTGAAGCTCAGAATGGTATGTAAACACTTCAAGAGATCACACTGTGGTCTTGGATCTAAAATGGGTCTATGGGAATGTGTTTTGTTGTGATCTGGGTCAGTCCTGTCTAAAGAAGTGTAGGCTCTTAGCATGGGGCTGAACAGAGTTGAAGAAATCCCTTGTTTTAAATTAACAGTCTTTGAGCTGTGATTTTTGTGCTACTTTTTTTTTTTCCTGTGTGTAATAGTACCAATCTGATACTTGATACTCCTTCTATGGCTTGTGGCTTAGTTTCTGGCAGACCAGCTGTAGAAATGTCAGTGATACCTTGCTGTTGTACATAGAGAATACAGTCAAGCTGAACATTCATTAAACTGGGTAGACAAATCACTGGTTTTGAGTGAACTGTTTTTAGGCAGCAGACTAAGTTGCCTGTCCCCATCTGGCAAGCAGATATTCATGGAAGTCTTGTAATATAGTAGTTATTCAGGAGTATCTGCTTCTGTAATAACCTCATATTCCTTTCTATAATCTTGAAGCATTTTTACAAATCCAGGATGTACTCTACTGGACTTTGCTAACTGTTTGTTTTTTTCCCAATCAACACTCTTCATCTTTCTGGCCCTGGTTAGCTGTGAAGTCAATAAAGAAGCAGCACCTGGTAGAGGTCCGTTCCATGGCTAATCCACCTGCAGCAGTTAAGTTGGCACTGGAGTCCATCTGCCTGCTGTTAGGTGAAAGTACCACTGACTGGAAACAAATACGTTCCATCATCATGAGAGAGAACTTCATTCCAACCATTGTTAACTTCTCTGCTGAGGAAATCAGGTAAAGTGTGAGATATTTATGTGAACAAACTATTTACAAAGAATGGAGGGTCTTAACTGGACTGTCTCTGTGTAATTGCTTTGGTAGCACGTGACACCAGCTTACTGTACATGATGAACATGCAGGTGGTACAGGAAATAGACTGCTGAAGCCAAAGTGTATCATGCAAACTGGGACAAAGCTGCTGCTTGTTGTGTGACTTCAAGGCATGGTTGCAAAGCATTGTGTTGGTGTCCAAAGCCAATTGTCAGTTGGAAGTGGTCTTGCAGCAATAACAGACCAGGCTGCTGAGGGCTTTATTCAGCTTAGGAGGTCAGCCTCCTAGCTGACTTTGAATGTGAGCAGAAGGTCAGACCAGAGACATCTGAATTCCCTCCAACTCCACATTTTTCAGAGCAGAGTTGAGCAGTTTGTGCGTGACTAATCTTAAAATATTGATAAAATTTTTTTTATCACCTGTAAGCTGTGATTTCTAGAACAACATATTGAACTACTTAAAACATCCCAGCTACTACTCAGCATAACTGCCAGGGAATGTTCATTGTCCCCTGTGGAAGGCAGGCTAGATAAAGGGACACTGAGCACCTCTGTGCTGACATACAGTGTACTCATGCTACCTGTAAAAATTTTTCCCTCGCAGTGATGCCATCCGGGAGAAGATGAAGAAAAACTACCTGTCAAACCCAAGTTACAATTATGAAATTGTAAACAGAGCATCACTGGCCTGCGGACCTATGGTGAAATGGGCAATTGCACAGGTAAAGTCAGCTTGAGGAAGCAAAGTCAAGGTAAAAAGAGTGAGCCAGAAGGCATATAGCAGTGTCTAAAGGCTCTGAATTTGCCTTTATTCAGCTAAGTACTGCAAGCTATTTTGCTTCAAAGAAATGGGGTAGATGGTTCAGATGAATGCTTATGCGATATATAGTGCTGTGCCAGAGAATTATTAGCCAGTTGTGATACAGCCTCTGCACTGGAAAACTTTGGGTTTACAGTGAACATTAGTGGATACTTTCTGTATGTAATGTCGTTCTGCAGGACAGTAGAGTTCTCCACTGGAAAATGCAATGCAATCCTCTTAATGAGACTGAATTTGTCTTGCCTCAGAGTAGGACACACTTAAGGCAGTTCTGCCAAGGTCTTTTAGGCAGTCTTTTAAATACTTGACTAGTTTCCTAAAGGAATAGGCTTTGGGGAATCTTGCCCCCAGTGTGAGATACCCAAGAAGGGTTTTACTTGCCTGTTGGTGTTCAATACAGCAAAATGCTTGGCTCGTTAAAACTGTGCCTGCTTGGAATGGCATGATCTGGAGAGAGTGTATTTAACTTGAATCTTGCCAGCAGGTCCTGTCCTAATTGTTCTGTGGCTTAGCTTTACTCATTTCATTGCTAAGAAAGGCAGATTAGCACAGTACTGGCATGGACACCCTGTTGAATATTTATGTAAAACAATAATTATGTTTCTGTGCTTAGTTTAAACTAGAGTCCTAGGGATTGATAAACAAAGTTTCTCTAAAGTAGTTATTAATTCTTACAGAGGTCAGAAGTACATAAATTTGAAAAGATGCAGTTGATAGTATATACTGGATGCTGTGGTTCTTGTTAACAGTCATTTTCGAAAGTATAAAGGTTCTATTTACCATTTGCAGCTGAACTATGCTGATATGTTGAAAAGAGTGGAACCTCTACGCAATGAACTGCAGAAGCTGGAAGATGATGCCAAAGACAACCAACAGAAAGCAAATGAAGTGGAGCAGATGATTCGTGATCTTGAGGCCAGTATTGCCCGTTACAAAGAAGAGTATGCAGTACTGATTTCGGAGGCTCAAGCTATTAAGGCAGACTTGGCTGCTGTAGAAGCAAAAGTAAGACTTTATCTACCAATAATTTTCCATTCTTTAATCTTTGACAGTACAAAATTGAATTGTTCTTCAAACTTGAGAGTGGACTTGGTTGCTTCCCTTGTGCAGTGCATTTAAACTGTTTCATCTCTGGGAGTCATGAGGCTTCTCAAATGTGTCTGGAATTGGAGAAATATCAACTCATGCTGCCACTAGATTAACAAGACAGTTCTCATAAGGTTTAAAATACGTAGAAAGCCTTTTAAAACAGGCATGGATATAGTGTGATCGTAATGTCTTAACTGGACTTAAAGGAGGGAAGGGTGGATTTCTCTATGTACTTGATCTCATCATTAGTATGTTACTACTGTACGAGTACTTAGCACTTTTAAGTTCCTCAAGATAACAGTTAAAATCAACATAATAAATTAGCACTGAAGTGGAGAACCCCAAATTTAATCTCATTCTGAGCTTTTAAGTTTAACTTGGGCCTTGAGTTCTGAGAGACTTGTAATATGACAACAGTTCATCATCTAAAGAATCTACTTCACCACTTACTTCTAGGTAAACCGTAGCACAGCTCTTCTGAAGAGTCTTTCTGCTGAACGTGAAAGATGGGAGAAGACAAGTGAAACTTTCAAAAACCAGATGTCCACTATTGCAGGAGACTGTTTACTTTCAGGAGCTTTTATTGCTTATGCTGGCTACTTTGATCAGCAGATGCGTCAGAATCTGTTCACTACATGGTCTCACCATTTGCAGCAAGCAAATATCCAGGTAAAGATACAGTCATGATAAGTTAACCATAAACTGATTTACTGCAGGAGTTAAACTTCAGGATTGCTAGGTAAAGAATGGAGCAGTCGGAAAAGAACACTTTGTAGAGCTGCATTTACTTTAAATGTCTTCACCAGCTGGTTGGAGAATGTCACGTTAAATATTAACTGTGTTTGCTTCCTGCAGTTCCGCACAGACATCGCAAGGACCGAGTACCTTTCCAATGCTGATGAGCGGCTGCGCTGGCAAGCAAGTTCTCTACCTGCAGATGACCTGTGCACTGAGAATGCCATCATGCTCAAGCGCTTTAACAGGTACTTCATTCTGAGATACGGAGTTCTAAAGCAACATTCTCACAGCAGGCAGGGTTTGTACCTATTGAATCACAGTCGCTCCTTCAAAGCACTGTTTCACTGGTGTGTGAAACTAATGTTTGTAAAAGCTTCTCAACCACGTGTAAAACATAAAAACTCTCATTCACCTTTGCTTGCCTTTTTTGTTATGCTTAGCTGTTAAAATAAGTTGCCTTGAACTGAAGCTATTTTGTTGCCCAAATACAAACTTACCTTTCAAAACTCTGAAGTGAGTCACTGAACCTGCATCAACTTAGTGAAGGAATATACGAGGTTTTAGAGTTGAGACTGATAATGCAATGTAAATTCATAAAACTGCTTTGACACTGTCTGCAGTCAAAACCTAAATAATGAAAGTGGTTCATTATTAACTTAAGGTATCCCTTGATCATTGATCCCTCCGGGCAAGCTACAGAGTTTATCATGAATGAATATAAAGACCGTAAGATAACTCGTACAAGTTTCTTGGATGACGCTTTCAGGAAGAACTTGGAAAGTGCCTTGAGATTTGGTAACCCACTTCTAGTTCAGGTTAGTGGCACGATCATATAGAAACTATTTAAATTCTTGAATTCTGTCCTGTGTACTAGAAAAGTTTGCAATTGTTCTCTTAGTAACATGCAAACAACTTTATTTTCAACTTATATTATAACAAGTAAACTAGTGATACATGTGGTGTTAGTCCTGAGAAGAATTAGTGAGCTACAAAATCAAAAGAAGGTATTTCCTTTTCCACCATTTCAAGATCAAATTCTTTTATTTTGAAGTGATCTTTCTTTACTTCCACACTATAAAATGACTTGCAACCTGTCTATCTGTTCCTTTGTTTTCATGTGCTTTCTCTAGTCATAGATAATGGCAACTGATACGGTTAGTTACCTAGAATTAAATATACTCTGAGTATCAGGGAGAAACTTCAGTAATATAAAGAAATAAGCAACTACAGGAATAGTTGACTTTCACTTGAAATGAGTGTGTTTTTCACTTCTTAGTATGGAAATGGGAAAGATCAATAACTGTTACTTGTGCTGTTTAGAATAGGGCTTACGTGCAGTAGAGCTAACAAAATTACAACCACTAATAATACTCCTCTTCTGCCCCTGTGTAGCTCAACTACACATCAAAAGTGCGAATACCTTCTGAATGTGATCCCTATTCCAAACCAACTTCCAATTGTTTACTTACCAGAATTTTAAGTCCCAGTTGGATTGGGAGTTTTAGCTTGAGACATTTGCAAACAACAGTCTTTAACACATGTGTCTTTCTAGGATGTGGAGAGCTACGATCCAGTTCTGAATCCTGTTCTGAATCGTGAAGTCCGAAGAACTGGAGGCAGAGTTCTGATTACTCTGGGAGACCAAGATATTGATTTGTCACCATCCTTCGTTATCTTCCTTTCCACCAGAGATCCAACAGTAAGTAAAGCAAGAGCTGTCCTGGTTGTAGAAATGGCACGTGAGGAGAGCTGAGGAAGTTTTTCCATGTTTCCTGTGACAGGTTGAATTCCCACCAGACCTCTGCTCTCGTGTTACGTTTGTGAACTTCACAGTAACTCGCAGCAGCTTACAGAGCCAGTGTCTGAATGAAGTCCTGAAAGCTGAAAGACCAGATGTTGATGAAAAACGCTCTGACCTCCTCAAGCTTCAGGGTATGTTTACCAAAATTAACTTCCTCATGTTCTAAAAGATTACGGGTTTACTCTAGAGATACACAGTGAAATATCTTCATACTCTGTTGTTTCAGGATGCCCAATGGCAAAGTACACACAATTCACATAATTCTTAAAAACTAACATATCTGTACAATGTGACCTATTTTTTCTTCTAATTAAGGTGAATTTCAGCTGCGCTTACGTCAGTTGGAAAAATCTCTACTACAAGCACTTAATGAAGTGAAGGGACGTATCCTGGATGATGACACCATCATTACTACTCTTGAGAACCTGAAGAAGGAAGCAGCAGAGGTCACCAGAAAAGTAGAAGAGACTGATATTGTCATGCAAGAAGTGGAGACTGTTTCTCAACAGTACTTGCCTCTTTCTACGGCTTGCAGCAGTATCTACTTTACTATGGAGTCACTGAAACAGGTAGGTTGAGTTCTTTCTATCAGGAGCTTTGTGTATTTACTGGTTAAAGCTAAATAGGCACTGCCCAATATTGCAGTTTGGTAGGCATACTCTGCTGGTTATCAAACATCAGGATTGTAGAGAGAAAAAATAAACTCTCTTCTCTTTCAGATACATTTCCTGTACCAATACTCCCTCCAGTTTTTCTTGGACATCTATCACAATGTCTTGTATGAGAACCCAAATCTGAAGGGAATTACAGACCATACTCACCGTCTCTCAATTATCACAAAGGATCTCTTTCAGGTTCAGTTCTTTAACTAATAAATTTAATTCTTTAATCATTTTTGAAGGGTCAGAGTTCAAAGCTTCTTACACTACTACTCTGTTTTGTTCCTAGGTGGCCTTCAATCGAGTGGCCCGTGGCATGCTGCACCAGGATCACATAACATTTGCCATGTTGTTGGCGCGAATCAAACTGAAAGGCACTGTTGGGTAAATGTTTGTTTTCTTGCTTCACTTCAGTTGAAAAAGGGAGGGCTATCTTAAAGGCATCCAGCTAAAGTCTTCTTTTCCCTTAACATTAGGGAACCTACATATGATGCAGAATTCCAGCACTTCTTGAGAGGGAAGGAGATTGTACTAAACACTGCATCTCTCCCCAAAATCAATGGTTTGACTGTAGAGCAAACAGAGGCAATGATGAGGTTGAGCTGCCTTCCTGCATTTAAGGACCTTGTTTCAAAAGTTCAAGCTGATGAGGTAAGTGTTGGCTAGGGTCTGTCTCTCCACTGAACTATCTTGTTAAGCTTTTCAGATGTCTGCTTGAAGAGCTTCATACTTACATATAAGCTCTCCTGCTATGGGAAAAGAAGCCCTGAAGATTAACTAGTTGTAGTTGTGGAAATGAATGTTCTTACTTCCTTTGTAACCCAGCATTGTTCATCACTCAGAAACAGTTTGACCATTCATCTGGCTTTGTGGTTGACCAGCTCTGGTTCCCATGGTAGCAGAAAGTGTGACACTGCAAGTCATTTACTGCATCACCAATGTGTGATAATCATGCAGTAGAGGGGAGCAGTGCCAGCCATACATAACTTCATTATGGTGGGGTCTTGGACATGCCTATGTGGCATAAATTTGTATAGTACTCAGCTGCTGAACACTGCTCCTTCTCGTGACTGAAGTGTTCAAAGAGTAATGCATCTTTGTCTTGGCTGTGAAACTGTATGTCCCAAATTATGTCCATATCTTAAATAGTACCTGTTTGGTTTGCCCTGCCTAGTTTTTATATTAGAAGTTGAATTCTCTTTACTACATCTAATTTTTCTCAAACTGTTCAGCCTGGGGTAAAATAACATACAGCTTGGGCTGGGACTTGGTAGAGATCTGTAGAATCGGGGGTGCTGGAGGCAATCAGTGCAATCAGGCATACCAGTGACGTGATTTGGCACATCTAAAGAAAGCATAATAGACAAAGTGTAATTAGACTTTTACATGTCCTTGCAGCAGGTTTCTGTTGTCTTGAAACTCCAATTCAGGTTTTTTGCATTTTTTTTTCAATACAGCAATTCTGTATCTGGCTGGATAGCAGCTCCCCAGAGCAGACTGTACCATACCTTTGGACTGAAGAAAAACCTGCAAGTAAGTGAAGTTGCACTGTTGTCCATACCAGTCCTACTGCAGGGATCTAAGCAGTTACTGTGATTTTAAAAGTAATTCTAAAGTAGAATTTAATTTTGGACCTTAATGGTTAGGAAAATCATAAAGTTGGGACTGTGTAAGAACCTGAAATCTCATGGGTTTGGTTCTGGGTTGTTCTGGGGGGTTTTGGGAGGTTTCTTTGTTTGGCTTCATTGGGTTTTTTAAACCAAACTGTTCTAAGCAGTAGTTACTACACTTGGTTGCTGCACCTTAACCTGTGTTCTGGTCTTCCACTGAGGATGAAACATAGTTTTACTATCTCATTAGATTGCATAATAGTTTGGATTAACCTTAGTCACTGCCAATCTGGAGATAGCTTGATACTCTAAAAAGCTCCAAGACACAAGTTTTCTGAGAACAGGGCAGTAGAGTGTTTCAAGGTGCAGTTGTATCTAAGCATGAAGTCCTACCTCTTGCTATATTAGTTGTCAGTGCTGATTTTTTAAGAGTGAGAACTTGAGGGTAACTGTTGCCCTTTAGTTCCTCCCTTGTCTGAAAGGTAACTTTAGGAAGTGTTTGCTGTCTTTGATCATTCTGGGCTCATTCCTGTTGCTTTCTAAATTAAGGATTCTAAGCTTGTATTTAGTAGCTGCTTATTAAAGTGATGCCTTGAGAGACATCAAAAGCTGCTTTACAATTAACTGAAGCAGCTCTAGGTTATCTACCCTATCCATGCTAGACAAGTGTATAGTAATTCTAAGTTTAGCAGAAGAGCAGATTATTTTGTGAGTGAGATGATGTAAAGACATCTGTTGTCCCTGGAAATTAAAATCACTCATGGCGATAATTCTAGCCTGTAGATTTTGTAAACCAGCTGAAGCTGGTAAGTTTTTTTAAGCTGTCAAATTGAAAACAGAATATAAGCTTTTCTTTTAAAAGTTGCATCTGATCTTTCAAAGGATAATTAACTTTCTATATATGTAGTCTTCAGAACAAGATGGGGAGAAACGGAATGGAGAATTGAAGAGAGGAGAGTGTTGAGGATGGTTTTCTTACCTGTCCACCTAATCCTGTCTCCTCTTTCCAGCTCCCATTGGACAGGCCATTCATCGCTTGCTTCTGATCCAGGCCTTCCGTCCAGATCGTTTGTTGGCCATGGCACATACATTTGTTTCAACAAATCTTGGAGAGTCTTTCATGTCTATTATGGAGCAGCCTTTAGATCTGACACACATTGTGGATACAGAGGTAAACTACTTGTTTTTGAGATGCTTAGTGCCACCTTGCATGAGTTCCACAGTGAGTTAAGCTGTCCAGTGAATATTTCTTCCACTTACCCTTCTCTGGTATGAGGAGTGGATTGTTTTTCTATTTGTTAATGTAAAACTAAGAGTAACATCATGGGTTTAGTTGTACAGAGGAAAGAAACACTGAACTGATTGCATTCTCATATTTATCTAGTGATTGATTCATATTCTTTTCAACTTCTTGGGGCACAGGTGAAACCGAATACCCCTGTGCTGATGTGTTCAGTGCCTGGTTATGATGCCAGTGGTCATGTTGAAGACCTTGCAGCTGAGCAGAATACACAGATTACTTCTATTGCTATTGGTAAGAGCATACCTTATTTCAACATCTAAGCATAATGAAATTGTTAGCAGTAAGAGATTTAGCAACCCTTCTGTCTTTTAGGTTCTGCTGAAGGGTTTAACCAAGCAGATAAAGCAATAAACACAGCAGTGAAATCTGGAAGGTAAGTTCTGTTTCATTTTCAGCTAAAATACTGCCTAGTAGAAAGGTAAAAGGGGGAAGTTATCCATTGGCTAAAGAGATAAAACTGTGAGTAAAACAAAAAAGTAGGCCTGTCTTTTGAATTTAAGTTTGTAATAGCAAGCACATCTGTTTACATCTTATATATAAATATTATCAGGAGAAGTAGGTTGTACCTGCAAAACAAGAAAATTTACCCATTTATGGTACATAGTAACTGGTTCTATGGTATGGTAGAAGGCAGGTTGAAAAGAGGGAGGAAAATCTGTAGCATCGGTATCATGTTCTGTTATTCTTTGTAATGATGACAAGCAGGATCCATAAGTTGTTCACTAAAAAGCACTTACTCTGTTTTAAACATTCACAGATGGGTAATGCTGAAGAATGTTCACCTGGCTCCTGGCTGGCTCATGCAACTAGAAAAGAAACTACATTCCCTGCAACCCCATGCTTGCTTCAGACTCTTCCTTACCATGGAGATTAATCCAAAGGTAATACTGATTTAAAATTTGATTCTCTCAGGCAGAATAACTGCAGAGCTTGCAGAGCTAAGGGTGCTCCCCAGGGAAGGTTTTCTCATGACTGCCTTTCTGCAGTAAAGCAGGAAAATACACACCAGGGGAGTTATTAGGCTTGCTTTCTGGTAACTGAATTGTAGCTGAAAACTTCATATTGTTCCTTTTGCTGATTCCCCTAACCTCCAAAAGAAAGGCAGGACTCCATGTGCTCACCATGAGGTTTTGAAGGTAACACAGACTGTGCTGGAATTTAATTTAGTGAAAGCTAAAGCAGCTGGATTTGAGCTTACTGATCTTCTCTAGGTGCCAGTGAATTTGTTACGTGCCGGCCGAATCTTCGTGTTTGAACCTCCTCCTGGTGTAAAGGCAAACATGCTGAGAACCTTCAGTAGCATTCCAGTTTCTAGGATGTGCAAGGTGAGGCTGTGGTTTGTGTCGATGAAACTAAATGCAAGAACATGTTACTTGAAATCTCATTTAGATGTTAAAATCTCAGCTTCTAAGATGTGCCTCAAATGTTTTTCTCTCCTCACCCAAGTAAAGTAGTAGTTGCTTGTTCTGTTGGTAGAATGTATTCCATTTCAGTAGCAATCTAACATTAAATCTGATACTTTGTAGTCTTTTAGCTGGCTTTGCTTGTATCAGTTCACTTGAGTAACAGTTGTTTGGTTTTGTGTTGTTTTTTTTCTCCCACTCTAGTCTCCAAATGAGCGTGCTCGTTTATATTTCCTCCTTGCCTGGTTCCATGCCATTATCCAAGAGCGCCTGCGCTATGCTCCATTGGGTTGGTCCAAGAAGTACGAGTTTGGAGAATCTGACCTGAGATCTGCCTGTGACACAGTGGATACCTGGTTGGATGATACAGCAAAGGCAAGTAGTGTTGTGTGCTTAGGCACAGGTGACAGATTACTTTGGATCTTCAGTGAAACAGTCTGTTCTGGAAACATCAAGGAAGCTAAATGAGTAGGAACAAAAAACCTGTTGGCAATTTAACGATTGTTTCCTGCTAATTATAGGGTCGCCAAAACATTTCCCCTGATAAGATCCCTTGGTCTGCACTGAAGACACTGATGGCCCAGTCTATCTATGGAGGTCGTATCGATAATGAATTTGATCAGCGTTTGTTAAACACTTTCTTGGAACGTCTGTTCACTACCTTAAGTTTTGACAGTGAATTCAAACTGGCTTGCAAAGTTGATGGACACAAAGATATTCAGATGCCAGATGGAATCAGGTATCGTTTTTTCCTTATCCTGATTTCTGTGTACAGCTTTGGTTTTTTTAATTAAAAAACTGCACACAAAAAAAAACAAAAAACCAAGCACATAACTTGTATTTTTGTGCTGTGTAAACATCTGTCTCAGGCAAAGCATTACCTTGGCATTCTAATGGAGGAAACCTTTTAATGAATATTACAACTGTGCCTTGCAGGCGTGAAGAGTTTGTCCAGTGGGTTGAGATGCTTCCAGATACACAAACACCATCATGGCTGGGCCTGCCCAATAATGCAGAGAAAGTTCTTCTCACCACACAAGGTAAATCCAGAACTTTACAATGTCTTCCATAGATTACCAGACAATGATTTTAACTAAAAAGCAGAAGAGAAATACAAATTTTGCTGAAGAGTCAATAGCTTTCTCCTTCTCTCTCAACATAATTGGTTTAACTTCCGCAAGGGAAGACACTTGAGTAGTCCAAAAATTGACCAGGAGCCTGTGAATCAAAAAAGCCAGTCACATTTAGTCTTCCAGATGGCAAGCTCCTATCTTGATTCTGGAAAGCTGTATTGTAAGCTTCTGGTGCCACCTACAGCTGGGCAGTTCTGAATCTTAGGTCTAGACTAGGAATAATGGAAAGTCCTGGTTCTTGCATGTAGTGGGATGTTTTAATCTTGATGCCACTGCTTCTCTGACTAACACCAAATCTTCTGTTTTAGGCATAGATATGATCAGTAAAATGCTGAAAATGCAGATGCTGGAGGATGAGGATGATCTGGCTTATGCAGAAACTGAGAAGAAGACAAGAACTGATTCTACATCGGATGGGCGCCCAGCTTGGATGAGAACACTGCATACCACAGCCTCTAACTGGCTTCACCTTATCCCACAAACCCTAAACCATCTGAAGCGGACTGTGGAAAACATTAAAGTAAGAAATACATTTTATTTAACGTGGTCATAGGAAAAGCAAAGTTCGGGTGCATTGTGATTTGCAAGTACCAGTTACACTGCTGAGGGGTCAATGGTACCTGTATTGATGCTGATTCTGGGTTGCATAGCCATGTAATGACCTGCTGGGTTTCTTGAAATGCTCCTAAAACCTGGTTTATGTCTTTTGGGTATTATTTGAAGAAATGCAATGGCAAACAGTGTAGCCAGGGAGCTGCAGCAGACAGTCTGCATTAATTGTTCAACTGTGACTTCTACTTCCTTGCTTCTCCAAGGGAGAGGAGATTGTTGGTTGTAAAACATTTTCTGTAATCACTTCATGCACCATACATCTTCGTGTCCAGTGCTTGTAGTCACAGTGTCACTGCTCAGTCCATCCAGAATTAAGGGGATGCTTTTCATAGCAGTTTTCCAGCAAGAACTTTGATCTGCAACTTACTTTCACTGTTTTAACCGTCAGGATCCTTTGTTCCGGTTCTTTGAGAGAGAGGTGAAAATGGGAGCTAAGCTGCTCCAGGATGTTCGTCAGGACCTGGCAGACGTGGTTCAAGTGTGTGAAGGGAAAAAGAAACAAACCAACTATTTGCGTACACTGATAAATGAGCTGGTGAAAGGTATGGGTATTCAAACTGGCATCTCCCAGTGCTCTCTTTGCTTCTTGCACTGTGTAAGAGGCAGTTGTGGTCAGCAGCCTAAAAATACCCAAAAACGGTAGAAAAATGTAGATAGGCCTTGCCATTTGACACAAGCAATACTTAAAGTTGAGCATAAAATTCCCATTGGTTTGGTCTGAGATTTCAAGTTGAGGTTGATAATAGCCTAATAATTAGGCTATAATAATAGTATAATGGTTAGGCTATAATAGTGATATTGTTAGGCTTTTTTGTACAATTTATATTAGCAGCTTAATTTTTAAGCTGAAATCTTACTAAATTCTCTCAATTTCTGACTTGTGACAGAACAAAGTTATTTATACCACCAAGTGAGTAGTATTGGTCCTATAAAATCTCCTAGAAAATATTCAAGTTCTCCGAATTTCTGTTTAAAGATTGTACGTACATGTGGATTTTTCCCCGACATCCTGCATGTTATAATATGTGGTGATTTGAACAAAAGCATTTTCTGAAACACAGATACCTGACCTCTTCAGTTTTTTCTAAAGAACTCAAAACTTCATTCAGAGTTGAAGATAGGTCTTGTGTAGGTGCTAAAAAGCTAGAAGCGGAGAAATTCTTCAGCCTTTTCTCAATATTCTGTGAGAAGACTGTCTTTCCCATGCAAACTATTTAAAACAAGGTCACAGTTTTAT
Organism: Struthidea cinerea; assembly: GCA_013397865.1. Lineage (NCBI taxonomy): Eukaryota > Metazoa > Chordata > Aves > Passeriformes > Corcoracidae > Struthidea > Struthidea cinerea. The sequence goes on along the minus strand of VZTI01004555.1, from coordinate 2,595,759 downwards.
AAACTTCTTGCACCTGCAGGTTGTTTTGCAGGATTGTTATGGTTTTAACTTTGAAAATATTTTGGAATAGGTGTCTTAGAACTTGGCCAATCCCCTCAAGGGGTGGATGGCCGGGGAACCAATTACCTATTGCCATTCAACACACTTTTGCAAACTAACCTGTAGAAGTAGTTGGAAAATTATTAAAGTGCTTCCACTTGTTCATAAGCCTGGACTCTATGTTGTTTGTTTTACCCATCTCCAACGCGACAGGTCTTCCAGTAAATAGCTGTGTGTAACTGCAGCTGCTCTTGAAGGGTGTCTGTAACTGTGGGTGGCATTTTAAATACAGAGTAGACCTGGAGGCCATTTGCTCTGTAATCTTTGAAAGTGCTTTCACTTACTGAGGGGCCTTTTAAAATAGAGGTTGATTTTCTAGTCCAAGTCTTCAAAGTTTCAATGTAGTGTGTAATTCTGACCTGTATATGAACAAAACTGATTCTAATCACATTTTTTGTAGGTATTTTGCCTCGTAGCTGGTCTCATTACACAGTGCCAGCTGGTATGACTGTTATCCAGTGGGTGTCTGACTTCAGTGAGCGCATTAAACAGCTCCAGAATATTTCCCAGGCAGCTGCATCTGGTGGAGCAAAAGAACTGAAGGTACCTTGTGCTGACTTCTCGGGGTTATTGGTGGAGCTGTGTAACTGCTTCCTGAAGTCTTCACATCAGGACTTCTAAATAGCTCCTGAGTCAGTGTTCTCTGAGATGTCTGTAAATACTGCTGAGCGTCCCCTGATCACAGCCTGATGAGGCTTAGCAGGCTGACTGTGCACAGAGATCAGAGGGAGCATTAGTATTGTAGAAAAACAAGAGACAAAGCCTTAGAGCAAAAAGCATCTTAGCAGTTACATGGTGTTCCAGTAGCAGCAGGAGCATTTTAATGTAAATGGATTGCTGAAGTATTTATAATAGTCATTAACTAATACTGCAGCTGAAATACTTTTTTCTCTATATTTTCCCCCTTAAATAGAACATCCATGTGTGCCTTGGTGGCCTGTTTGTACCAGAGGCATATATTACTGCTACAAGACAATATGTTGCCCAAGCAAACAGTTGGTCCCTTGAAGAACTCTGTCTCGAGGTCAATGTTACAACTACCCAGAACGCAGTCCTGGATGCCTGCAGCTTTGGAGTCACAGGTAAACTTAGCTGAAGGAAGGGACCTTGCTCTGAAATGTTTTCAGAAGCTTCTGGTATTAGATGGGCTTTGTCAAATGAAAAAGATCCTGTCATTGCAAAAGTTAACACACCCTTTCTGAAAATGTTTACAGATTAGTTATTAGGGAAGTACTTACAATGCTAATAAATCTCAAGACCGGGGTCAGTATATACTGAAGTGGTATTGCACAGTTGTATCACCTACAACCTCTTTACTTTGCAGTATGAAATACTTCTCATTTACTGGACTTTGCCCTTGAAAGATACAGGGGGAGACAGCCTTTGGATGTCTGAAAGCTCGTAGAACTCTAAACTGTATTGCATTTGCAGGTCTGAAGCTTCAGGGAGCTACATGCAGTAACAACAAGCTGTCACTTTCGAACGCTATTTCAACTGTCCTGCCCATTACACAGCTTCGCTGGATCAAGCAGACAAATGCTGATAAAAAAGCAAATGTTGTAAGTGTTGATGAAAATATCTAGATATACCTAGCATTTTTTTTCCTAAGACTTTATGGATACTTGTACTGGGCACCACAAATCAAATTGGTGTTCTCTAATCACTCTTGGTGTCAGTTGGCATCTGATTTCGGGGCTAGCAGCAAACTGACGTAGTGCTTCATGTCTTTCCTTTGTAGACAGATAAAAACAAGAGGCATCCAAAAATGCTGTCGAGTGCTGTTTAGGTTAAAACTCAAATTTATGCCTGTAGCAGCATCTGTGAATTTATTAAGTCTTGGGGTTTTTCCTCATATTATGAGTACTGAGTTATCTGAGAGTAAATTCCCATCTCATTAGTACCATACAGTATTACAGGAACTTGTTAAACTCTTCAGCTGTCTTACATAACTCTTCTATATTCATGTTTTTCCTCAGGTTACTTTACCAGTTTATCTGAACTTCACCCGCGCTGATCTGATTTTCACTGTTGACTTTGAAATAGCCACCAAGGAAGATCCCCGCAGCTTCTATGAGCGTGGTGTTGCAGTTCTCTGCACTGAGTAAACAAATTTATTTTCACTGGTTAATGCTATAGTAAGTATCAGTCTTCTATGTAGTGCTCACCTGTACTTTTGTAATCAGGGTAGGTTAGCAGATGGATTTGTGTCAAGTTGGCTGGAAAGGTGATGGTGCATTGGGAAGCTGATAGGTCAGAGAGATTTCTTTGAAGGAAAAGTGAATGAGATTTTTAGATGGTCATTGGTAGATGTGATATTTGATGGATTATGTTATATTAAATAAAATATTTAGCAAAAATGTTGACTGTCTGTTTCTGGTCATATAATTCTTAGTGGTGTTTTTGGTCTGGAAAACCTATACCCATGATCTTTTCAGAGAAGAAATAGGAGTTGCTCTTCAAGCTAACCTCCAGTAACAGGAACTTTGGAATGTAAGTCTGTAGTGCAGTAAGACACAAAGCCTGGCATCTGCTGTGATAATTCAGGCCACTGCATTAATTACTTGCAATGCACTGGTTCTTACTTGAAGTAACCTGCCACAATGCATTGAGAAGCTGGAGCATCCTGAACTAAACTTCTTTGTCCTATGGACCATTGACTTTCCTCTTTCTGAAACTGCTTTTGTGGTGAAATAGGCCCCCAGATTAATGTCTCAGTAACCTAAGAGGAGGCTATTAAATGCTTACCCAACGCGTTACAAGATTATTTCAGACTCTCACATGTGACCAACTGTTACTAAATCAGGGAGGCTGAGAGTTCCTTTTAATTGCTTGGGTTGCTGTAATGGTTTGGACATTTGCTTGCTTTTTCCAATCCTGAATTCATTGGCTAAGCATTTCTACCTTTCTGACCATCCTCTCAGAACAGCTCTTCTCTCTGACACTGCCTAAAGTCAAGTGTTCAAAGACATGTATGAAGAATGCAGGTGCACAGCTTTCCAAACTCAAAACAGAAATTTTGGGTGCCCCTTCTTTCAGTGATTGCTCCTATGAAAGCAGTGACTTTCATCAACTCTAGTATTTTTCTGTGATAAGGGGTTCTATAGTACAAGCCTGTGCTGGGAGGAAAAATTGCTATCTCAGCCTGCCTCACAGACTTGTTTTGGTCAATGCTTGCTGGTTACTAAAACAGAATCCTGCTTTCTGCCCTCCCGCTACTGTTTTGCAAAGTTACTCACTGAGTTTAAACTGTCCTGGCTGGTTTTGTTTACCTTACAAAGTGTGAATCCCAGACCAGTGAATCATGTACTCTTTGTACCTGTAGTTCTCTTACCCAGCTGTGAGGAACAGAGATGAGAACTACATGCATCATGATCCAAGATGAGTTGTAACTACACTGCCTTCGCTGTGTTTCAGCCTCTATGAGAGACTTTGTGTTCCAGTACCAGAATATGTCTGGATCTGGTATCACTGCCTCCAGCATCATTTCAATTACATTGTACAGAAAAAAGCAGCCCTCCTGCTAGCAGTGTGCTCTGGGTAGCAGCTGCAGTATGCAGTACTAGCTTAAATCAAGATCTGGCTGGTGGCAGCTCAGCTGCACATGCAACTTCCTTTCAGCAACTGCTGTTGTGCACAGCTCAGATCTGGGCTGTGGTACCACTCACAGCTGCTATTAGAACATTACCTAAACGAGTTCCATCTATTGGCAAATGCTGATGGGGAGATCAAGAGAGTCTCAAGTATCCTAGAGCTTCAGCTTCCCAAACTTTTCAGCTCTTTTATGTTAACTTGTGCATTAGGCCTGAATTAACAACAGGTGCCATTTCAGTTCACAAGTTAATCCACAGCTGGATTCTCATACTGAATAAGCATATTCCAATGAGTATATACTGTCCCACATGGTTTATCTTTCCACTTACTTCCCTCGTCTCCTGTTGTTTTTTTTCCATGCTGTGTGAAACAGCTGGTTCAAGTGAAATCCTCTTTAGGTGAGTTTAGGGTTCTTGGCTGCAGTCTGAAAGTCAGGGGTTCAGTTTTATGTAGCCTCAGCTGATGGGGCTGAGAGCTAGGGTGCCTAATAGCTAGGACTTAAAATGAAGGGCTGGGCTGCATCACAATGTCGTATTTTTACGCTTTTCACAAGTCTTCATTCCAGAGAGAGCGGTAGCCTAGTTGCAGTACACACAAATCTGTAGCTGCAAGTGGTTGGTTGTTACTTTGGGTTTTTTTTTCAATTACTTCAGTTTTCACTGCAGCAGTCTTGGCCTCTGGGACAAGTTAAGGGGCAAGCACAGCAGCTTCTGTCCAGGGGCAAAGGCCTCTGAAACTTACTGTTTAACCACATATGTTCCAAGCTGATTGAAAACATTTCCAGCTGGAGGAATAAGGGTGAAAGAAAAGTTGCTTTAATAAAATAAATATACAGGTGGAAGGGTACAAAGCTAGCAGTTAAATAATATTTTGAGTGGCTTTCCATCTTACGAAAGAAACTGGAAATTAAACATCTCTGCTAGTTGTACAAAACAAATGCTTTCACAAGTTGTTGGTACTAACATCTTTCAAGCCATCATTATAATTTCGTAGTAGTTCCCCTCCCACACAAATAGACTACCCAGATTGTAAAGATAAGAGATAGAGTTTTTGCTCCCTAACTGGCCTCCCATCTGTGGCCACTACTCCCACTTCTCCCAAGGGACTGCTCTCACTAAGAAGGTCTGTGTTCCACATCACATTGTAAACACCGAACTGGCAGCTACACAGAAACTGCCCAAAACATCGGTCAAACCAGGTAGGAGCAGCTGTGTTAACAGCAACTTCTCCCCCTTTGAAGGAGAAAATAAATGCTGGATTGCCGGTAGTTGCAGGCACTTCAACATGATGCAATTCAGCTGTTGGTAGTCAAACCTGTATCGTTCACCACTCAGAGGGAGGTCTGACACAGCAAGAGCCAAACTTGACATGAAGCACATGCCAGACAAGCCCTAGCTATTGAAAGCTAATTGCATCCAAGGGCTCGTTCTTCTTTCCCTCCTCAACAAGTCCTTGTCAGCATTGGTGAAATTACACTGAAACTGAGCAGGTGCCTCTGGGTACCGCACACAGGAATTGGGGCCAGTGCTTCCAGAGGACCTGGGCACCAAGCTTGGCTGCCATGCTGTGGATATACCTTTGCTAGTCTTCACTGGAATTGCCACACAACTTACTTGGTTCCATTTTTCAGGTGGGTCTCAGAGCTTACTGTACAGTGCACTTGTAACAGGCCTGAGGCAGCCTGTTTAGTTCAGGTACACTGCAAAAGAAATCTCTACCAGAATGATCCTTCAGAACAATTTGTCCAATGATTGATTCATTAGGTTGCACGGAATTTCTTTCTCTTTAGCTTTTCACTGGCACCCTCTGGAGCAGGAATCCCTTGTTTTCTTTTAATTATGGGCTGCTTGGCCATTGTGCCATCACAGTGAGCTGTGAGGTGGGGGTGTGGAGCAGTGTCAGCCAGGCTTGCAGGGAGATCTGCGGAGGCTGAAGGGTCAATGCCCATCGGTAAGGCATGGTCAGGTCTCAGCCCCGTGGGGGTAAATGCTTCTGTGGGTGGAGGCAGCTCAGGTGACTGCAGCAGATCCTTCTCGAGGCAGGGAAGCTCCAGGGCTGCTCTACAGTCATTCACTGCCTGAATTTCATTCACATTTGGAGGATTAGCGAAGGATTCTTCATCTTCTGAACTATCAGCATCCTTCAAAGGCATTGCTTTTGGGGCACTGTGTGTCCATGGTGCATCTTTTATACCACAGTCAGTGTGAACAGATGCATCTTCTGAATCACCATCATAAGGATCTAAAAACTAAAATAAAAATCTCTAAACATGGTGGATGCTTATTTATCCTTAAAAAAATAACAAACCAAACAAGATGCATCATACAGTGGACTTCAAAATCCCTTTCAACCTAAGTCACAGACTTACTGTGGAAGTTTTACTGTTTATCCACACATTCCTACCTCTTTTAGTTTTTGGATGCTACACCAAGAATTGTGTAATATCCAAAACCTACTTGTAGTCCCCTGGATTCCTTTGCTTTCTTGAGTCCTCCAGCAAGTGGGCTAGGCATGACCTATTTAAGAGAAGTTAACATAGGTTTATAAGGCACTTTCCCATAAAATATCAGAAGAAAACCAGAGTAGGTGGAAATCCTAGAGAAGAGGAAGCCAGATTGTCACCTTGCTAAAAGACAATAAAAACTGTGTCTCAGTCTTAACTTCTAGAGGTCTGGTAAAGTTAACCTGAAATAGAGCTAATGGCAAGTCCTAGTGCACTTCTAGCATTGCACTAAAGAGAACAATGAGTAATTACATACCACCAGAAAAATAAACCAAATCAGCACTTAAATAGTAGTAGTCAGGATACAATTTAGAGTTTAGAGAGCTTCCCTCCCGCTCAGGTCCCTTTTTGTTCTTTCACATAGGGATGATTTGAAATCTTGAAATAGTGCTTAGAGTCTGGGCCTATTAATTTAAAAAAAAAAGGCAAAAAAAGAAAAAGCCACGTAGGGAGACTCCTTTTAGAAAGCAAACCCCAGAAAGGGAAAGAAGTTAACAGCAAGGAAAGTACAAAAGTGCTTCTTGAGAAGGATCCACCGCAGGTGCTTGGAGAACACGCTGCCAGTCAGTGCCATGCTGCTTCCAGTGGAAGGGGGAGAACTGAGCACAGCTGAGACATAGCAGGGCTCAGGAATCTGGACTCAACAGGAAACTAAAGGCTTTAGCACAGAGGCTGAAGCCCAAGCCCATTTGTGACCATGTATTCTTGTGCCGGTTCAGGGACAGAGACATGCCCACAAAGCCCTTCTTCTCAAAAAAGCCCAGAAATCCCCCAGTCCTGCCCTGCCACCTGCCTCAGCAACCTCAGTGAGAGCAGCCAGCTCTTTGTTCAGGCTGGGACCTGTGCAAGTCCCCCTTCCCTGCCATCACACAGCTGGACTTCCAGCCTGGTTTCTCCCAGGAGAACACAGACAACTCCAGCCTTGCCCTGACCTTTCTGGAAGGTGAAGTGGTGGCAGGTTCCTAGCAGGCAGCTTCTCCGAGTCACAGAGCACAGTGATTCACATGGACTAACAGCGAGCATCAATTCCAAAGACTTTTACCTATAAACTAAGTATTTTGTTCTCCACTACAGCATGTCTTTTTTCATCAGCACTAAACATACTGGTTTGACAGAACAATGTTCAAGAAGTTGCCAATATCCATAACTAACTGCCGCATTAGCAGCTCTTAATCTCCCCCAAAACGGACAGTCAGAAGGTAGAGGCTCTCCACCCAGAGCTGTAGAAATCCCACTGGACCTGATCTGCTGAAAGTTAACCACCAAGAACAGCCCAGGTCAGCATTTTCTTAGCATTTATCTGCCTAAAATTCTGTCTCTTTCCTGCCTCATCCACCTAGAATCAACTCTAGGAAAGTTAGTAACACTTGTAAGAAAGAGCCTGATAGAGAGGGTAGTGTTGGATTTGGGGTTGTTTTGGGTTTTTTTCCAGTCACAAAATCAACAACCCCACAACATGCCTTAGATGCTCTCTATTGAGGCTGGAGGAAGAGTTGGATACACATCAGGGAATCACATCAGCATCAGACCACTTCAGAGTCAGTCCTTACCTCTGCCCTGGATTCAGACTCGGACTCTGTGCTTGACTCCACTGTGCACTTCTGCTGCAGAAGGGAGGGAGGGAAAGAAATGCCACTCAAAGCAGAAGCTACTGCAGCTTCAGGCTGAAACTGAAGTTCTAGTACCAACTGTAGGTGCTGAGTTTCTCCAAAGCTTCCCCATCTGAAGCCAGCTTGTCTTTCTAAATATCCCACAGTTGTGGTACGAGTTGGATAAGGGAGACCAAAGAGGAAAATAGAAGTCTCTCTCATCACTCCTCACCCCCAAAAACACAAAGGGAAGCAGTCCAGAACATGCCTTGCTCTTGCTAAGAATTGTTACTCCAGGCTTGTGAGCAACTTTACAAAACTATTTTTAGTTTGCACTATGGTTCTGTTTGTTTCTTTGCATTTGGTGGCCCTACAGCTCAGAAATGTAACTGCAGATAAATGACTCAAAACACACCCATTTTTTCTAAAGCTCTTGCTTAGAAAGATACTTTATAAACAAAGAGCTCCCCTAGTCCCCAGAGAGTAGCACAGAAGTGGAAGATTTTCCTCCATCCCTCCCATTTAAATTAATTCATCCACACCTGTTCTTCATGCACTCTTTTCCAGCCCAGCCAGCTGCACCATCAGGCCAAGGGCAAACAAACAAACACTTTCTAAATTATATTTTAATAGGGAGGTAGAGAAGCAGCAATCAGAAAAGTTACCATGTATTTTCGTGCCAGTCTTTCTATGCAGTCTGAGCTTTTAACAGAATCCTCCTTTTCCTGAGCATCTACTGAAACAGGCAGAGGGTAGGAGAGCATGTTAGAAAAAACCTTCTCAGAGATAAATTGCCCAGACATGGCTACTCCCTTTATGCTAGAAAAGTTGATCAGTCTGTGTTAAGCTCTCAAACAAAGGCACCTTCTGTTTAAAAAAATAAGAAGCAGCCACTGTCTCCTACCACAACAAGACTCCACACACTAGTCCTTCATGCAGCATGAGGAAAATATAATCTTTTTTAAAATAAGCTTATACCAGTAACATGGACTTTTTTTTTTCTTTTCGGTACTTCAAGTTTTCTGAATCCTAAAAGAGGTATTTGTACTCAAGACATCCAACCAGACTAGAGAGGGATAAATGCAAAGCTGTACCATAAGCCAGCCCTCTATTCCAGCTCCCCACTCCCAAAATTCAGTCCCTGTACACTCACCCCCTACCCCCAGGGCTCTGTTAGAGGGGTCCCCTCCCTTCCATACCCTCCATGGGCTGCCCAGCCTCCCTCCTCTTCCTCCGCCACTGCCTCTTCCCAGCCGAGGCCATCCCGACCCCAGCACCTCCCGCCTCTCCAGCTTTATGGGCTGGGCCCCGCTGCCCCCACCTCCACCCTCACACCAGCCCTGCTCAACCTCTTCCACCTGGAGAGCTACTCCTTCAAAAAGAGGGAATGAAGCAAGAAAACTCAAGAGTGAAGCCCTCCCGTGAAAGAAAGCCCTTTGTGCCACTGCAAGGCTCCAGGCTGCTCTGCAGCAGAGCCAACTGCGTGGGGCCTTTAGTCACTACATTACCCAAGTGTGTATATAAAACACACACACACATATATATAAAAGCACAGGTATAAAAGCACAAGGCCTGGTGGCCTCTTCTTCCCCTCTGCTCTCACCAATTTATTTTCTGGAGCCCCATTTCCTTCACACCACCCTCAGGCTGACAGAAGAGTCAACAATCAAAGGGAACCCCCCTCTTCCTTCCAGAGGCAGCCAGGGTGTTCAAAGATGTTTCTTCCTGCAATTTGCTGGAGCAGATGATCTCCCCTGTAGAAGAGGGACAGTTGTAGCCAGACACACAAAACTGTCTGAGCATCCTTCTTAAAGACTTACAATCCAGCACAACAATTTTACTGTTTGTAAGTTCCAGGAACAGTATTTTTTCAGAGTTACGGGAGAACTATAAATCAGGTCTGTTTTTCACAAAGAAGCAGATCTGATTTGACCCTTTAGAAGCCACATCTCCATTCCCTTTCTTCTTGTTCTCTTTAAAGGAAATGAGGAACTATTTTTACTTTTTTCCAAATCAAATTAATTTTCTTCCCATTATCTCTTTCCTACTACTGTACAAAAACCTCAGCAAAACAAACATCACACTCTAAAGCCAGCAGTGCCTCTGAAAAGGCACCAGGAACAAGTCCCAGTGGAGGTGACAGTGACAGCAGCTGTACCAGGAGCAGCTCACAAGCCCTCACCCCACTTTTGCCTCCAGCTGAGCTTAGACCCAGTTGCTTACACCTCTTTTCTTCCCAGACACCTGCCTTTCCATCTCCTTACTTCCCCTACCCAGACCAAAACCATCTGATGATTACTCCCTCTCTTCAGAATCTCCAACCATTTTCAAAACACAGCAGCCAAAAATCTCACTCGACACTCCCACCGAGGTGGGAGCTAAGGAGCCACTGCCGGCATCACCAGCTGAGCTGAATGAGCACAAATGACCATCATGCTCCACCCAAATACACGGCTGGGAGTCATTACTCCCACAAAAGCCTGCCCAAAATTAGCTATGGATGCTTTACAGGCAGCAGCTGTTAGCAACAAGGCCCCAGGCTCCATGGATTGATCTGCGAGGGGGGGCAGATGAAACGGTGGCTGCAAGGGTGAGCACAGCCCAGGGCTCCCGCAGCAGACCTGCTCCCTGTGCTCCTCTGGGCAGGGCCAGGCAGCAGTTACAGTCACACAACAGAATTGCAAGGGAGAGCTTGGGTGCCCGCTTCCCAGAGCACGCAGGTGACGCCACCACTGAGCCCTGTGGCTGCAGTGTGGATGGGGAGGTGGCCAGAGGGTCACAGGGGTGCAGCAACGCTCGCTCCAGGGCTCATTCCCATCATTTCCCACTGCTCAGTGCTCTGCCTCTCCTCGTCACTCTTGGCCCTGCACAGGACTTGTGCCAGCCCCAGCAAGCTCTGATTTCCCTTGGGTCCAGGCTTTCTTATGGTCTGACTGCTCAGTGTAATGTAGAGAACAACTCAAAACACCCAGCACATTCTCAGGGCAGGAAATACTGGAGATAACCTGCAAGTTTCACCTGAATTATTCTCTAAGAGATAAATTAGTTTTCAAGAGAGGTTAAGACTTGTGCCCTCACTGACCAAGTGGAAAAGTATTCAGCATTTTTTGTCATGGTAAATCTTAAATCCATCCCAGTGTTACTAATTGGAAGGTATTTCCACTATGTTTTACACATTATGGAAGATCTTGTAAAATAGACTTTAGTCACAAGTCACGCATACCTTAAAATCTACCTTGGTGTTGATACAATACTATTGAATCAGATTTTTTTACAGAGGCCTTGAAGCAGTAACCTAAAGCTTGCTGAGCTCTGCTCTCCTGATAATTTCCAACACTGAGCATCACAGAAGGAAGGAAGCTTTTTCTTCCTGATCATTGCTTCTGTCACTCACACCAAACTGGAAGTCAATACTAGTGCACACATTAGAAACTGTAACTCCCTTCCTGCATCTGGTTTGATGCCACGTTTATTACAGCAACAGGACATCAGTCACCATGAGGGATGGTGATGGAACACACGGACATCACACGCTGGCTGCTCTGTGCAGAACAGGGTGAACAGCTCCTGCCGAGGCACAGGGACGCTTGAGTTGGAGCACATCTCTCACACTCCCCAGGCAGGGCTGTGGGGGAACCACAGCTCCTGCCTCACTCTCCAAGAACATTATGTCCTTGCTTTGACAATGCTTCTTTCACTGACGTGCAAGCACCAGTCTCTTCTGCAGACTTCATGAGATAACCGTAATTTGCAATGGTTTTGAATGTTTCACGTTGTGACACAGAGTGTGATGTGTGGAAGACAAACACCCCACTTGTTACACACATTCAGCCTTCAGCAATTGTGTGAACAGTAATCAAAGCAGTTGATTTTCATATCCCATCTCTTATTTCTCAAGTTTCATCTCGGAGAAAGAATTCAGATTTGCAACCATGTGATCACCTCAGTCTAGTGAACTGACATGCAGGAACACCAGCTTGAAGCAAGTGGCCCAAGGCCAGTGAACTCCTCAGCTTGCAGTGTTACCCACTGCCCCATCCTATGTATAAAACAGAGTTGGGCCTCTCCCCACCCCCCAGAGTGCTGCTTTGACATAAAGATCTCCTTACAAAGCCACAACTTATACAAGTTACTTTGAACGAGCTGCAGGAAACTGACCTTAGGTGTAGACACTGAAAAGCTTTGGCAGAGAAACTTTTCAGCTTTCTGCTGCATTCTGTGAGAGCTCTCTGATTCTCATGAAAGCTACGAAAAAGACTGCTACGGGTTTTTGTAAACTGGTTCTTTATCTGTGCACCTGGGGTCTGTTTTTCAGAATTGTTATGGTACACAGTGAAATATTTTGAAGTAGGTGTTGTCAGCTTTGGCCAACAGGAGAGGGGGTGGCTGGTCAAAGAACCAATAACCTGCCATCTTTGGGAACCAAGTTATATAAATCAAATTATAATTAATTAAAGAAAAATTTCTTCCTGAACTTAGATTGTGCCATTGCTCACTATTCTCAGTATACAGCGACATTTAGGTACCTGTGAGATACAGTTAGGACCAGAAACTCCCATCTTTACACCTCACTACAGTAGCAAACCAGCACAGCATCATCATATGTGAATTATTTTACACTGGGAGCTCCTGTATCATGGAGCAGAACAGATGGACACAGGAAACCAGCAGGGCAAGGTGCTCAGAATGTGCCTTTACCCCCACCCCCACCTCTGATCAGCGCATTTAAGTCAAGCTATTGTGAATGCTAAATAGAACCTGCCTGAAGTCAACAAAGGGCACCCAACAGGCACCAAGGGCAAGTTGCAGAGGACAGAGAATTCAACAGCTTTTCTTTTTGCTACTCAAATACCAAGGAATACAAAATGCAGCACAACCACGTAGCTCCATGGCAGGGTGCGTGATGTGTAACTAACTTCTCAGGCAAAAGCACCTGATCCACCTCCCTGCAGCACCACAGAGTGGGGTTGCAGCTCCATTCACCCAGACTCTGAAACAATTGCTGAACCATCAATGTGCATTAAACCCACCTTGGAGCAAATCACTTTTTCAGAGACCCTTTCTGCTCTGGTGTGGCAGTGGGTTGTAAGTAGGACCACCACTCATACCCTATTAATTATACATGGAATGTGACAGCAGCTGGAGCGCAGGATCCAGCGCTCACGTGGGCATGGGCAGAGCAGCTTTGTTTCAATGTGAACACACAAGTCAGTGACACAGCTCTATTCTTAACACTTTTATTCTTACAGTTCTAGGTTTGAACTGTACATGCAGAGTTGCATAAGTCACAATAGAGATTTACAGTGGATTCTATTCTATGGTAGAGTGCAATCCAGAATCCTTGAACAGTATAAAAAACAACTTTAAACATCAAGACCTTGTTAGGAGCAGAAGGATTAAAGCTTCCCCAAGAGATTCAGCTCTCCTAGATACCTAGTTACTAGGTACTGTATGTTAGACACATAAGAATTGAAGAGCTGTGGAACACTAAACAAACTCTAACACCCTGATGTCTTCCCATCTTCATTACTTCTTTCCGCATTTCTGGCAATTAAGAATAAGTCAAAAACCCTGCCACCTGCAACCAGCTAATACAGACAAAAATAACTACTCCTTACTTGCCTGTTTAGGGTTGTACAGTGTTAAAGAAAATATTCCCTCAATGGCATTTGTATCTCACATCAGCTGAAAAAGCAATGTAACAAAAATAAAGGTATAACATCTTTGAAAATAAATATAAAGAGGGAATGCAGACAAAGTGTCAAAGATTTTTTTTTTGGCAGGTAACATTCATAATATACAAAATATAACTTATTCGTATTAGCCAAGGAAACATTCATGAGTTCCTGTAAACTGGTTTAATCCACCTCCTCCATGCGTGATGTGTCATCATCTCCTTCAAGAGGTGGCATCTCCTCAGTGACTGCTGGACTGGCTTCTTCTGCAGCAGTGTCATCTTCATCAATGCCTGTGCAGGAAACACACACCCTTAATGCTAACAGCACTACTCAAACCTTTCATCTCCACAGCACTTCCAACCACCCGAGGGGTCCATTTTCCACACTACCAAGCAGGATGCAGGACCAAGGTGATTGCAAGACAATACACCCCAACTTCACTGGAGCCATGACAGATTTGGGAACTTACCCAGCCCAAGTTTGATCATTCTGTAAATGCGGTTGGCATGCGTCTGAGGATCTTCTAAGCTGAAGCCAGAGGACAGGAGTGCTGTCTCATACAGCAAGATGACAAGATCCTTCACAGACTTGTCATTCTTATCAGCCTCTGCTTTCTGCCTCAGTGTTTCAATGATGGAATGATCAGGATTAATCTCCAGGTGTTTCTTTGCTGCCATGTATCCCATTGTGGAGTTGTCCCTTAAGGCCTGCGCTTTCATGATCCTCTCCATGTTGGCAGTCCAGCCATACGTACTTGTTACAATGCAGCACGGGGAGGTAACTAAACGATTGGACACAACAACCTGCAGAGAGAATACAAAGCAGAAGTTTGCAATGTAAGCATTTCAACAAGTACAACTGATTTACCCTAAATTCACTTTTGATTGCAAAACTTGTTACCTAGGTAAACTAAGTACCACTTTTACCTTTTCTACTTTCTTCTCAAGGATATCTTTCATTATCTTGCAAAGATTTTCAAACTTTGCTTTCTTCTCCTCCTGTTTCTTTTTCTCTTCCTCATCTTCTGGAAGCTCCAGACCCTCCTTTGTTACAGAAACCAGGGTCTTGCCTTCAAATTCCTTCAGCTGCTGCACACAGTATTCATCAATAGGCTCAATCATGTAGATCACTTCCAGCCCATGTTTGCGAAGACGCTCCACAAACGCAGAGTTGGCCACCTGATCCTTTGTTTCACCTGCAACAAACAACAATGCCACAGATGAGCCTCCTCAGCACTAAGAGCAGCTTGTTCATGCTCTGCAGAGCCTTTGCAACATCTGTGGTGCTTCATGCCCCCACCAGAGGTAAAAAAAAAGGGCACCAGCAGCCTGAAGACACTCAAGCTGCTTAAACTCACACTCCAGCATCTAATACTCTGAACTGATTTGGAAGCAAATTTGCATTTCCTGGAATCCGAGGTAAAAGATGTTTCCCATTCCTGCCAAGCAAGGAACTGGGAACCCTGTAAGAGCATTTATAAATCCCCCAGAAGGTAACCTTCCATATGGTGTAGGCATTTACAGACAATTTCAGTTCCCAACTCACCAGTAATGTAGTAGACATGTTTCTGGTTTTCCTTCATCCGAGTGCAGTAATCCTTCAGAGAAACCATTTCATCACCAGATGCAGATGTGTAGTACCTCAGCAATTCGGAGAGCTTCTTGCGGTTCTGCGAGTCCTCATGGATGCCAAGCTACAAAAATAGAAAGAAAAATCACTAAGTGATTCCTTTAGGTTAATACTGAACTGTGGTAGTTTAGTAGCTCAGGCACAACAACGATCTGTAACTGTAAAGATCAGCACTGCTCAGCAGAGAAAGACAACAAACCTTGATGTTCTTGGAGAACTGCTCATAGAACTTTTTGTAGTTCTCCTTGTCTTCAGCCAGCTCTGTGAAAAGTTCCAAGCACTTCTTCACCAAGTTCTTCCGGATCACTTTCAGGATCTTGCTTTGCTGCAGCATCTCACGAGAAATATTCAGAGGTAAATCCTCAGAGTCTACCACACCTCTCATGAAATCTGGAAAGTGAGAGAATTATCCTTTTAAGTCTCAAACAATAAATACTACCAGTCACTCCACCTACACGTGGCTCTGCCCATTAAAAATTATGAATTGGTTTCTATAGAACTCTGGGAAACATGAACTGAGCAGTACTTTTAACTGCTCAGATAACTCATCAGCTATTCAGAACTGAGATCTTCCCCCTTCCAAATTTCTTTAAATACAAAAGGAAACCACAGAACAGCTAAGCAGTTCCTCTAACATTTTAGGGAACACTATCCCCAAAAAATTATACTCACTCAGATATTCAGGGATCAGCTCCTCACAGTTGTCCATGATGAAAACTCTACGCACATACAGTTTGATATTATTCTTCTTCTTCCTGTTTTCAAACAGATCAAAGGGTGCACGCCGTGGGACAAAAAGCAGAGCCCTGAATTCCAGCTGCCCTTCCACAGAGAAGTGCTGTGAGAAAGCAATATGATCGTTTTAGTCCATCTGCATGGTTTCCCACTGTGATAACTACTTAACAGCTCTTCAAATGCAATACACAAACTGACCACTGGAGATCAAATTAACACAGCAGCTGAGACACTGGTCAGGAATAAACACTTTCCTCAGACAGACACATTGAATTAGTGTTCAGTTACCAGGCCAGCAAACCAATTCAGAACACATTCAGTTCCTTACATAGCATACTGAGATTTAGAAAGCAAATGTATTCTTATTGCACTTCCCGCTATCAGACAATGAAAGGCACAAAACCTTTTCAATGAGGAATTACAAATGTAATTTATCTATAACCTAGTTTTAAATTTAGAGATGGAAACTAAATTACAAACTCGGAAGACATCTGCACTTCCTGACTGCAGGTTCAGTTCGGAGCATAAACACCAATGCACAACAGAGTTCAGCAGCATGTTTAGCAAGTTTCCAGCTTCAGTGCTGTGTACTGTAGTTTAAATGTCCCCATATACAACAGCTATAATTGTGTCAAGAGAGAGAAACTTACTTTGACAGCCAGGTGGTCTTCCCAGTCATTAGTCAGACTCTTGTAGAATTCTCCATATTCCTCATTGGTTATGTCATCTGGGTTCCTGGTCCAAATGGGCTTGGTCTTATTGAGCTCTTCCTGATCAATGTACTTCTCCTTAATCTTCTTTTTCTTCTTCTTATCTCCATCCTTCTTCTCTTCTTCTTCATCAGAACCAACATCTTCAATCTCTGGTTTATCTTCTGTCTTTTCCTCCTTCTCATCTTTTTCCTCTTCCTTTTCCTCAGCTTCATCATCACTCACCTCCTTATCACGCTCCTTCTCCACCTACAAAAAAGACAACAGTACTTGAATTTCAAAAGCTGTAAGTTTTTTAAGTCACAGTTCTAAGGTACCCCTTGTAGTCTCACAAAGCCAGAAAACTCCACAAACATGGTGTCAAGCTTTCCCTTCTACACCTGAAAGACTCTCATTCTGGGTGTGCTGACACAAGTGGTGTTTTGTTTTCGTGTGCTACAAGCTAAGTTCTTACTGTTCAGTTCCATTACACTGAATGACTCATAACAATACACCCAGATGTAGTCAGTGGTTTGGAGACAGACCCTATCGGCTTGGGAAACACCCGTTTTTATTTTAACCTAGTCCTGTGAAATACCATTTTGAGTAACAACTGCACTTATCAAGAGCTTTCTCCATGTCACATCTGAAAGAACTGACACCAACCAAATAAAATTGACTGCTCCTTCTTATACAAACTCACGTGTGAAAGCAGCAATACTTATTTAGTGTTTCAAGTAAGGTACGTACGAAGAGCGTGATTGGGTAGCCGATGAACTGAGAGTGCTTCTTCACAATTTCCTTGATTCGACGCTCTTCCAGGTATTCAGTCTGATCTTCTTTAAGATGCAGGATAACTTTTGTGCCACGGCCCAGAGGTTCACCTAGAATGGAGTTTACACATTTTACTTTGCTGCAGCACAGCAAACCTTGATTAGTTCTTTAAAAAGACACTGCTCTACCAGCAATTTTCTCACCACTAAGTAAATGAAGCTTCAATGTATAGAAACAGCCTAGGTTACACTTTCTCAGGTTTCCCTACATGTATTTCAACAAACAAGTTTCAGGAGATGTTTACTAGACTGTTCAGTATCTTTAGACTGCATACAGAGTTGTTGAAGTCTACAAATTATTTTTCCACATGTAAACTTTGAAAGCTTAAGTCTTAATGCACCGTATTTACCTGGCCATTCTGTATGTATCAAATTATGCCAACTTAAATGGCCAGACATGACCTGCACCTGTGCCTAATGTGACATATGACTTGTACTAATTCCTTTTATCTAATGTTTTTTCCAAGGCAGAGTATGTGCCACTGCCAAACATGTTTAAAAAACATCACTGAGCAGGAACACTGAACACTCACCATTATCCAGTCTGACAGTGAAGGACCCTCCAGCTGAGGACTCCCAAGCATACTGCTCATCATCGTTGTGCTTGGTGATCACTGTCACTTTTTCAGCAACCAGGTAGGCAGAGTAGAAGCCAACGCCAAACTGACCAATCATGGAGATATCGGCCCCTGCCTGCAGGGCTTCCATGAAAGCCTTGGTGCCAGACTTGGCAATAGTACCAAGGTTGTTGACCAGGTCAGCTTTGGTCATCCCAATGCCAGTATCTACAATGGTTAGAGTGCGATCATGCTTGTTTGGAATCAGGTTAATTTTCAGCTCTTTTCCAGAATCCAGCTTGCTTGGGTCAGTTAAGCTTTCATATCTTATCTTATCCAGAGCCTGTAAAAGAAGAGACAGGTTTCAGCATTCCCTGACTATTCCTAAAAATTTCAGCAATTATCATAATTTACCAGACTAGTAGTGGTACTCACATCTGAGGAATTGGAGATCAGCTCACGGAGGAAGATTTCCTTATTGGAGTAGAACGTGTTGATGATCAGAGACATCAACTGAGCAATCTCAGCCTGAAAGGCAAAGGTCTCCACCTCCTCCTCCATTGGTTGGTCCTGAGTTTGCACAGCTTCCGGCATCTGTGGAGAGAGAGGGAGGAGTTGAAATTCCATCTGGAACAGCCTAGCAAACGTATCCTCTTGCATGCAGAGACAACGGCATTGTGAGATCAAGTACTTTAACCACGTGGTTTCAACAGAGGAACCCCCACACAAAAAAAAGCCCTTCCCAGATCTGATTTCCAGACAGTAACCCTTCAGAAATTCAAAGGAATGTAGAAAATAGATGACAAGACTTTAACTACAGGCTGGCTTTACGCTCACTTTACTTTACAGCACTTAAGATAAGACAGGACTTTTCCTCTCTCTTTCCCTAATTTATGACTTGATATGAGACCTTTATTTCCCCTCTTCACAGAGGTACCTAAGTCTTCATTTGGGTTATTTCTCTCTTATTCGCATGCACGTATTACTTTGCGTACACAGGTTATCTCCTCCAGCAGCAAACACCATGCACAGCTCTCACTTATGCACCAACACCGCTCAGCCGGAAGTTATATAAAGGACAAATATTTACGTGGACAAATATTAGTCCTTCACCGGGTACCTGCTGCCCGTGGTCCTCCCCGGCGGGAGCTAAACCTCAGGGGCGGCGGATTTCGCCCGACAGAGATTTGTCCAACCACAGCCGCGCTTCGATCCCTACAGGACGAACGGCACCAAGCGCAGCGGCGCGGCCGGAGCTGCTGGGCGGCCCCGGCTCCCCCCGCCCGCGCCGGGACCGCGCCCCCGAGCGGGCGCG
>VZTI01004555.1:2555059-2574305 GCA_013397865.1 Struthidea cinerea | reverse complement strand
CAGGTGTGTGTGAGTGCGGGGTGCAGGTGTGCGAGAGTGCGGGGGTGCAGGTGTGTGTGAGTGCGGGGTGCAGGTGTGTGAGGGTGTGGGTGTGTGAGGGTGCAGGGGTGCAGGAGTACAGGTTTCGGTGTGCAGGTGTGCGGGAGTGCCGGTGCAGCTGTGCAGGTGCTGCCATCCCCTCGGGTGGGACGAGGGGCTGCGGGAGGGCGGCACCGCTCCCCTTGCCCTGCTCGCCGGGCAGGATCGGGCCGCGGCCGCGCTGCCGGGAGTAGCCGGGTGAATCACAGCTTAGGGATGCTGTGGTAAGGCGTTTCGCCTGCTCAGGGAAAACAACACCGGTTCTCACGCAGCAGGTATCAGTCTGCCAGTTAACAAAACTCTGCCTCTCGGTCTGTGCACTTCCACAGGGTAAAAAGAGCCATGGGACCGAATCCAAGCGGCTCAGCAGACCTACATAGCTATGCAGTTACTTAAGGATTTAAGTGCTAATAGTAGACATGAGATGTAAGTCAGTGCTGGTGGGTTTGTAACAGCCCAAAGCCTGAAATCTGCTGGGATTCTCAGCCTGAACGTGGCCTTTGCCAGTTCATCTGGGAAATCTTGGTTGATGTTCAAAGGACACCGCAAGAGACAACTTTATACATACATTTACACATCCTGCATAAAGGCTTTGATATGTGCACGTCTCATTATACCCAGCAGCTCTGTGATTGCAGTGTTTAGCAGGGAGGGTATTTTTATATCCTGAATGACCTGATTGGGAGCAGGGAGTTAAATGCAGATCTTCCACATCTCAGGAGAATGATCTGCATCCCATGTGTTCCAGACCAGACTTCTAAAACTTTCGTCTTGGAGCTGATCCACTTTCGAGGATATAAATACCAAGAGAAACTACAAGTTAAAATTGTGCACTGATGTAAGCATGAATCTGGACAAATCTCCTTGCTCTAAAGAACAGCTATTTATTTGAGGAATAAAAAGAATGTTGTTTCTGTTGCAAGAATGCATCCCAGGTGCAACTTCTTTCTGTTTTCTTTCGGCTCTTAGATGTACCCTAGACTTCTGTCTAGTTCAACATGTCTGACTTTGGGGAATTGAATTTTAAGTTGCCTAACCTGCCCTTCTCCAAGTTAAGCATCTGAAATAGACTGGCTAGCATGAACTAGATATTCCAATACTTACATCCACTACTGTATTTAATCAAAAATCCTCATGCTGAACGTAATATTCTTTGCATTCGTTATCCTGCAGTTTAACCCAGACAAGCAAATCTGATTGATTTGGGGTCCACTGGCTTGATTTTGTTGTAGCGTTATGTTTTCAGGGAGTTTTCAGTATTCTGACAAGAAGATACATTAAGTACATGTGTAAAACATGTAGGAACACCAAGGAATTAAAATTACAGCTTGTCTTGCTGCAGTTTCTGCAGTATCTGGATCAGTACATGCATTGGTGCAATGTCTTAAAGGACTCTGCCCTTCTAAGAGGTGCTCCAGCTCTGACCCAAGCAGTTGGCCATAATACAGGATCCTGCAGGTTATTTTAATTAGGTGGAAAAATTAATCGTGGTGTAAACATAACAGGGTGTAATAGATGAGCTGTTGCTCAGCCCACAGGAGAAATCAGACTACTTGTAAGGGTGAGGTTATTTGCTCACTGTTCTAAGCCACTGAAAAAGCTGGATTTCAGCCAACATGCAGCCTAGAATGTTCTGCACTTATGTCTGGGTCACCTTCTTGGGACTTACTTTGGCTGGTTTTTTTCTGTACTCTCTTCAAGTTTGATTTTGAGGTGTTCTCAATACATTTCTTTTCCTTTCTCTCAAACACGTATGCCTGTGTGAAATAATGTGCACCAAAATGCTCTTGAGTACAACAAGTTCCTTTCTTTGCACAGTGACTGTGATTTCAGTGATCTGACAGCTGCTTTGGTTGTCTGCTTCCATAAAGCAGCATCATGGCTCTTCACTACTGTCCTAATAAAGTGTGGCAGGTAAGCATAATGATGTAACTTCCACATTTTTTCTTAGATTAAAAATAGTCATGGTATAGTATAAATTCTATAGGATGTGCCTTTTAGGCTGAAACCCTCTTACATTCGGATTCCATTGACTGAAATGCTCTTAATGTGTATTTGCATCAAAGTAACTTCTGTACTTCAGAGAATTGCTAAACTATTGCAATATATGGAAATGTGTCCACGCATTTTATCCAGCAATATCCTACTAAATTTACTTGCGTGCTCTCCTTTTGAGGTGTCCAGAATTGTAAGGGGGCCGCTTTTATAAAAATATTCAAGATGTTTAAGAAAATATTTTCCTTTCTAATCTCTTGATTCCTGTGGGTCCAGTGAGTCAGACTTAGGGATATATATCATTTCAAGCATGTGAAGACCTATGGAAGGTTTTGCATATGTCTGCAGGATCACATGCCTTTATACTGTCTAATCTCCAGTCACAGCGTTCTGTTTTCTCTTTTGTGGTTGTGTTATTCAACTTTCAAAAGCAGACTGATTTCTTTTGTCGAAGTTGTTTGACAAGTGCACTGGGAGAACTTAATCTCATACCAAACCATCTAAATTTTCCCAGCTCTGCTTAATCCGAATTCCTCTGTGCCTGTGTAAAATACATATTTTCTTCACAACTTGCGAATAACCTGTATTCTTTTTGTTCTGTTATGCAGTGAGGGCTAGCAAATATAGACACTTTGTTCCTATGGTTACCCTATTTTAACTGATCCCAGTTTTGTATTGCTTCACTTTTAGGCAAGGAAAAAAAAAAAAAGACTGGTTCCAAACTTGGTTCATGTCAGAGTTAATTTTGGAGGAAACTCTGAGAAAGATCATTTTTCAACCAAGAGATCGTGCTGCTTTTTGTTGGGGTAGACTTAATTTTCTTCACAGCAGACAGTTTGGAGTTATATTTTGAATTTGTGCTGAAAACAGGGTTGATAACACACAGATGTTTTTGTTATTGCTGAGCAGTGTTTGCACATCGTCAAGGCCTTTTCTGCTCCTCACACTGACGCCCAGCAAGAAGGCTGGGGGGGCACAAGGACCTGTGAGGGGACACAGCTGGGACAGCTGACCCCAACTCACCAACAGGACACTCCTTACCAGAAAGCCTCCATCGTGCATTTCCTGGTTTCCTAAGGATTAGTCCCATGCTTGTTCTCCGTATACATTTGCATCCTAATAGAATCTTTAATTACACAGTTTCATAGAACTCCTTGCTATGTGAAAGTTATAATATTTAAAAAGAACAAAGTAAAAGTTGGCTGAAAGAAAGTTATTTAATGTTCAAAGTGTTGAAATAACACCCAAGAAAACTGGGGTTAATTCTTAATTCAATCAAAGGCTTCTTCTGTGTTGCTGAAGAAGATTTTTTTGTTTTTTATAAGTCACAAAGAAATTAAAAAACATTTGCATAGAGAATTCGAATTCCAACATTTCACTTAACTTCTGTTTGGTTTTGTAGCCTTAATGCTTTTACAACACTGCTTTAAAATTAATTTTAAGTTCTCATACAGTTTTGCCATGTTATCTCAGTGGTTCAGGGTTTACTGAAGGAAAACAAAACGGCAGCAGCTGAAACTGCTCAACAGTAGATTTCAGAGGAATGATGTAAGTAGTAAGATGTGGTAATATATGTCTAGTTTGCTTTAACGCATGGGATTATGCATGTAAAATCTGTGTTATCATAAAGAAATGTAAAGCTGGGAATGGATATCTGTCTGAGCAAAGCCTCATGCTTTCTTAAAACGATTTCCAGGCTCTCTTCTTTTGTGCTTTCTCATTGCTTGCTGGAAGCTAAAGTGATCATAAGATCTGTAGGTCACCAAAAAAAGGTGATTCATACTAGAAATAGGATCGATAGTCACTTAGAAGAAATATTTTTGTGGTGAAAAAGCTACTTAAGAGGCAGGGAACAAAATCGATCTCATATAATGTAGTTGTACTGTAGAACTGCAGGTGGCAGCAATAATTGCATGGTTCGTGGGCTGCGTGTACATATTCTTTTTTCCTAAAAATTTACAGTACTTGAAGTATGTGTCAGGGACTGTGAAAACTGTCAGTCATTTCTCTCAGAAGGAATTCTAAAGGGAATTACTGTTGAAAAAGAATGTATATTTTTATAGCAAAAGTCAACAATTCCACTACTAACAAGTGTCAATTATAATTTATATTATATATATAGTATAACATGTATAATATATTTATAAAGATATAGATATGTAAAGCTCAGCTGCACAGGAAAGCTGAGAGAATGAGCATGGAAAGGCCTGGATTCATGGAATGTTAACAAGCCCCCAGAATAATTGTTCAGTCTTATAATAAATTACTTCATGTGATATTTGTTACAAAATTAATAGGTCAAGTTTATAACAGCTCCAGTTGGATATTTTAATTTGTTCCTCATCTTAATATTCCCTTGTGACTGGAACAAAAGATACTGTCTTTATAGCTTTAGACCTCATATAATGTTTTACACTTTCTCAGAATAAATGCATAATTATTCACTTCCCAGCTGAAATTATACGTACAAATCAAGCATTATACCTATGCAAACTGAGCAATACAAGACACTTTGTCTTCCACCAAGTTAAAAGTGTTTCTTTTGCTGTCTGCTTCTGCTCTTTGTTTTAAGAGCATTGCAAGATGACTGCAGTACCTGTTTGCTGAAATGTGTGCGGTCTCTGTCTAGCATGAGACCAAAAACCAGGACATAAAATTACATGGCTTGGAGAGTGACAGGAAAATGTCCTGCCCATCGAGTTTCCCTAAATCAGGAACAGTTACATAAAACTTAACTTTGGAGGGAGAACAAGAGGTATGGTGGCAGCTGTAACTTTTATTGTCCATAGTTAAGAGCTTTTTTCTATTCATAGGCATACATTTCAATAGATCCTAATTCAGAAGGACAAGAAGCTTGGAGAAAAAGCCCTTCCAGACAGCAGAAGGTTTGACTAAAAAGCCCCTAGACAAACAAAACCCTAGACTTCCCATGAAGATGTTAAAAAATGATAGTGATGGTAAAGTTACATTATTAGAAAAATAACTTCATAGAGCCCCAGCATCAGCAAGCTGGGGAAATAAACCTGACACTTTTTTCGCTGTCAGGTTCTAGGAGTTGAATTCAGTATAACAGTAAGGGTTGGGGGTTTAGCACCTGTAACAGCTAAGCACTGTTGCACACTGTTTACTAGCAAGTGTGGGTATGTGTGGAGCACTTACATACCTTATTTTGTGGGCATGGTAGATTTGGAGACTATCCTTCAAGCCACCTTCTAAATGTTGGATACTATTGGTAAGTATGTCACAAAGCATGTGTTCTGTACTTCAGTAACATTCTTGATGCAATACCATTGATTTTTCAAATTACTGAACACAGATGACTTTTTGGAGTTGAGTTAGGTGATTATGACATGACAGAAAAGTCGATAGTAGGAAATAAATTTTCAATTCATTTTAAATGGAGGCACAGAAGGTAAGTTTTAGTCCTGGGTTTTAAGCAGATAAGAAGAAAGATCATGTATTTTTGCATTAGGAAGATTTTATATAAAGAAGATATCTTTGGGATCAAATTGCTCTAGTGACTTCAGCAAAAGCAAGAAGAAAATTGTTGGAAAGGCCTTCATAGTTCAGGAACACTTCCAAAGGATCTACTTCTTTATAAGCACATTTCCTAGAAACAAAGAGAAAAAGAAAACCCCTTCATAGAAAGGTTTACCTTCGAAATCAGAGGGAAAGAGAGAGAGCAATCTGGTGGGGACATCACACTTTCAGATTTAGTTGGGAGTGGCATCTTAGTTGTGTAAAGAGCTGAGAAAGTAGGTTTACTAAGCAGTGATAGCTGGAATCAGGGTGAACTAGGTTAAAGAAAATCAATTACACATTTTTATTGAGGATACTGGGTATGCAGTAACCTCAACCATTCCACTTTAAAGAGGGCACAGAAATGGAAAGAATTGAAGAATCTTGCACAACTGCTTAAATTGGTGCTAATCTGATAAACCTGATTCTAGAAAGTATTTGCAGAGAGTACTTTTAGCTTTTATTAAGTTCGAATTATAGCTCAAAAGTAGCTCTGGTGTCACGCAGCCAAGTTACCCTGGATCTGACCAGTATGAAAGGAATTCTGTGAAAAAGATCTGTTAGAAGTCTTGGCCAAGGCTGACTCTTTTTACTCCTTCAAAGAGGTGTCCAGGCAGAACACCTCACAGTCCAGAAAACTGCTTACAAACTTGCTGTCTTCTTTCCTTCTGAAAGCCAAGGAAAACTTGGAAGAATTTTATTATTGTCACCTTCATAACTGTGCTCTGCTGCAATATCTGTGAAAAAAATATTTGTAGCCAGCTATTCAGAATTCAATATATGCTGGGCTATACTATGAGTCTGCTACACACCCAGAAGTTTTAAATTTCATCATGAAGCATGTTTCAAAAAAGGTCTTAGAAGTCACAGAAATTTAAAAAATCTTCAAGCTTGGGATCCACATTTTTCTGGATGGGAGATTGTGAGCATTTAAAATAGATGTCCATGAAGCTGATTCTTTCTAGTATTTCAAACAGGATATGGTCCTTAATTTGACACTCTATACTTGTAAAAAAAAGGCAAGAAATTAATTTATGTTTGTCCATATATTCTGAGTAGACTCTTTTTTTTTTTTTTTTCATATTTCAGACGGTACTTCCATTTTATTAGCAAGATATTGATGGGATAAAAAACAAGGTACTAAAATTATGGAGTGCTTTCAGATAATCATAGATTAAGGCTTAACAGCTATCCATGATGAACACTCAGCTTAGGCACAGTTTAATGTTATTTTCTTGCTGTGTCAGACAGCTCAAAAGATTTATTTCTTGTGAAAAAACCAGGAGAACTCTGAATCCCAGCTTCCTCTTCACAAAAGAATGCTGAAAAAAAAAATAGTAAGATATTCTGATTAAAGCTGACTGTGAGTAGGTACTTTGAGAAATTTTGTCAAGAGCCGTGTAAGTGCTTGATTAATCATTACAAATTTATCTGTGGGCTACAGGAACTAGGCATAGTGAATTAGAGGGAAAATCAGTTTTCATCTCTTTCAAGGAGATGCTTCCTGCCATACTGAGGCAAATCTTCTGATGTAACTTGGCTCTTTATGCTGAAATCCTGCTTTGCAGTCAGCTGAGCCGAGGGTATTCTTAGCCAGTTAATATGCAGGTCAGTATAATGCAGCTGCTCTGCTCTGTGAAAGTAGGACAGACCACAGTTACTAGAAGTCACCAGGTTATTTCTTAACCAGAGGGGTGCTGGTTAACACTTGCCAGGAGATGCCTCTGCCTTTTTTCCCCACATCACTGGCAAAACAAAACAAGGAAGAAACCCCCTCCAGAATGGGTCTTTCAGCACTGTGGGAGTTGCAATGACTTGTGACTGACAAATTTAAAACTGTTTCAGATGCTGACAGCCCAGGATTTCTTCTCTGCTTTATTTGGATTAGATATATCTGGAAGAGTGAAAGTACTTTTATTTTGTCTAATTCAAGTTACTTTTTAAATGTCTAGTGGTTAAAATAAAATCAGCAAGTTCACTCTAGCCAGTAAAGTTTATTATGAAATTAAACGATAAAAAAAATTATGACAGAATGCATTTTCTGTTTGTTTTGGCTGCCCTTCACAGTAGATCTACAAAGCTAAGTTGCAGGAAGGGGCATTAAAGGATTGGGATAGTAAAAGAAGGGATTTTTCAGCTTTTCTTCCTCAGGGCATAGCTGCTCTTTCTAATGACTTACCTAAAATTGTGTTTTCTCAGACCCTTTGTTCAAAATGAAATATCTCTTTTAGCTGTGGTTCTATAGAACTGTTCAAGTTTGCTTCATCTGACACAAATACGGTTCTGAATTTATACCAAAAATAACCATGATGGTTTGGCTTCCTTCTCCTTAGTAGTTCAAGACAGAAAATTACAGCGGGCCATTCTTTTTCTAGAAACCTCTGCAGTCACATTCCTATTATATTATTCAATTTGCGTGTTATTTCCATCTTGATGAACTTCCCTGCATGACCCTGGGTTTGTATGAATAAACATAATTACAGGTCATATGAGAAGTATTTCCAACTCTGCTTTGCAGTTTTGTAAATTAATTTATTAAATAATACTGATGCACCTCGTATTCGAAGTACCTTTGTAAATTGCCTTCTGCTCATCTGTTCTCACTTTTAGAATGGCAGCCATAATAAGTCTGGCTTAAAAACCAGAATTACTAGCTAGTCACTGCCAACCAGACCTCTTTCAGAAGCATATCTGAATATGTCAGGAGATTTCTCTGGCCCCAAAAGCAGAACTTTAGAATATATCAATATAAAATGCGTAATCAGAGTTTATTGCTTCACCTGAGTAATTAGGATCTTCAGCTACAAGCATGTATTTTCATTGCCAAGTCGTCCAGATTTTAACAAAAGTATGAACTGTGTCTTACTAAATTCACTAAGATAAATGTTATCTTTATAAGATTTCCTCTGGGTTGGTGAATGAGAAGCTCAGCATCTAGACTGATACATGGTGTAACTCTGTCCTACATAGTCAGTACTCTTTCATAGCTCATTAGGAAAGCAAACCAAGAAATTATCACACAATACAGAGTCCTTCTTGCAAATGTGAATTCTGGCAGTACAGAGACAGCTTAGTTAATGTTGTACTAGTAGCATTTGGGACTGATGCAAGGACATTAGGTATGCAACTAGTGTTTCAAAGCATGTACAATTAGCATCTCAAACAAGGCACTTACAAAGAGTGTAATTGGATAGCTGATGAATTGAGAATGCTTCTTCACAATTTCTTTGATTTGCCTTTTCCCCAAGTATTCTCTTTGGTCTTCCTTCAGATATAGGATAATCTTTGTTTTACAGTCATGTGGCCCCCCATGAATGAAATATGTGAGTTTTAGTGACAGCACAAATGGACGAATAGCAACCATTTTCCTGAAATTAAGAGTTAATACAATTGTAATAAGAAATTCTTAATCATCACTGACTACCTGATAATGCTGAGCTGGTGTTTTATACCAGTTCTGTGCTCCAACAAATGCAACAACTAAAGCAATTACACCATTTCAATGTCTATTTCCCCCAACTTTCATAGCCCTCATGAAGCACAGCATAAAAACATGTGAACTGCAAGAGGGAGTCTATAATGCAGAAATTCATTAAGTTTGACCTTTCTCTTTAAATGTTACACATACTAGAAATGAAATGCAGCAGTGGTGCTGTATTGTGTGATGCACATTCATTCTCTGCTACACAAAGTTCAGCCAATGGTTATTACCGAGCCAGGCAAATTTGCTGCTAAATGTAGAGATCCTGTGCCATCAGGCTGTGCACCTGTGCTCCCACTCTGTTCTGCAGAATGTTCACTTGACTCTCACCAGCCACGAGACAGAGAACAGCAAATTCTGTTGACAAACATTTATCATTATCAATGACAGCAAGAAGCCTGGAATGAAGGTGACTTTCCTACTGCCTGTCTTT
Organism: Struthidea cinerea; assembly: GCA_013397865.1. Classification (NCBI taxonomy): domain Eukaryota; kingdom Metazoa; phylum Chordata; class Aves; order Passeriformes; family Corcoracidae; genus Struthidea; species Struthidea cinerea. The sequence goes on along the minus strand of VZTI01004555.1, from coordinate 2,564,799 downwards.
GCTTTGTTACCGCAGTCACTTTTGCAACCAGGGAGGCAGAGAAGAAGCTGACCTCAAACTGACCATTCCCAGAGACACCAGCACAAGCCATGTTTCTGTAGAAGCCCCACTGCTGGACCTTGCAGTAGTCATGGGATCAGCTTCGGTCACCCTGTGGTCAGGATGAATCCATGATGGTCAGAATGCAGTTGTATTTGTCAGGTCTGTCATTCCCAGAATCCAGCTTGTTTGGATCAATCACAGCCTCAAGTCTCATTCTGTCCAGGGATCACAACGGAAGGCTTGAGCATTCTCAGGCTACACTTAAGAATCCAGGCAGTGTTTTACTGGCTGAGTCACATTAATAGCCAGATTACTTGCAACTAATGATTTGCTAACTGCCTCCCTCAGAAAGTTTTTCTTGCTGGAATAGAAAGTGCTGATGAGCAGTTATTTCAGCCTGGAAGGCGAGAGTCTGCTCCTCTTCATCCATGGGCTGATCTTCAGTTTGCACAGACTCAGTGTTAATAAGGATGCACAGAGCTGAAACCTCACTGCATGTACACGCACACATACAGACAACAGACAGTGGCACGTGTGTTTTTAAACTGAAAAAAATAATTTGTCTTGAGAGCATATGGCAGAGAAATTTGATTATTGTTTCACATGTATCATTAATAATCCAGTATACATTTCAGATTTTTCACTTTTCTCTGATTTCTCACTTAAGATAACATAGGATGAATAATTGTTTAATCAAGAGGGAATCAGTAGGCTTTTTAATATAATCATGTTAGATTGCATTATAAAGTAAGAAGAGTCATCACAGGATTTATTATCACAAATTAATTTTGCTTGTACATTCTGGGACATGCTAGAGACAAAATTTTGCAGTTATGACAAAATAACAAACATGAGATTTCCACTCGCCTTTAATTGAAACACTACCTCAACAGGAATATTCTGAGTTAACTCTTTAATTTTAAAAATAAGCTTGAAATTTCTCTGGCAGAATGAGAGAGATTGGCTTAGTTAGTATAATGATGAGACTAATATAGATTTGTTTATAGTCCCTTCAAGTCAGAATAACACTGCAAGGAAACACATTTTATTGAAGGGATGTGTTATAGTGCAAAGTCCCTTCTCTTATCATTTAACAGAAACCAAGTCTGAAACCACCTAAAGATGTAGATTTCCTCCTTCAGATAAGCTCTTATTTCATACTCCCTAAAGATGTAGATTTCCTCCTTCAGATAGGCTCTTATTTCATACTCCTATTTAAGTTATGCCCAAACTTTCCCCTTTATTCACCTCTTATTAAAAAAGACCACAAGGCTCTTGTGTCTGGCTACTAGCTATTTTTATTTTGCCCCCGATGCTCTCCTGTCACAGCTGTGGGAAGAAAAGTAGACAAGAAACAGAATAAATTATAATTTAAACTGACTAGAAATATTATGATGAGATTTTGTTTGAATTTTCCAAAAGGAAGTGATGGAAAGAAACATACTGTAGCCACATTTCAGCTTACATTAGAAGAGCAACTAATCTTCATCAGCTAAGTCTGGCAGTAAAAGAATCACTGTCATCACTCATCTTTCTGCAGAATTTATGTAGGTAACCTTCAAGCCACCACAAAAACAAAACAAAAAATCAGCCCATCTTTTGGTTTAGACTTGCAGCAGGAGAAGGAGAGCAGAGAGAAACTGAACAAGACTCCTTAGGCATGGAGCAAATCAAGGCAGCCGTAGAGAGTGTCTTATTCTGACCTACCATATATCAAAGGCTGACAGGGTTTGGTAACCCATGTAACTAGAGGCAAGCAGCCTCCTCGTTTCTTGTTTAGAGACTAACATCGTGATCCTGCACTTCAAAAGAGCTTTTATAAACATTTATTCTTAGAGAAGGTAAGTAAAATGCCACCTACTCAAAACAGTGTTGATTTATATTGATATTGCACAAATGTAAACAATAACGTTAAGGGTAAACTTACAGAACTTACAGAATGACAGAGTGTTTGAAGTTGGGAGGAACCTCTGGAGGTCATCTCATCTCTCCCTGCTCAAGCAGGGCCACCTGGAGCAGGTTGCCCATTACTGTGTCCACTAACAGCTGCTCTGAAACAAACTAATTAATGGGTGACATCCCTTTGCAATTACAGAAAGGGGACCTCAGCCCTCCCAGAAAAACACTGAAAGGTGAAGTCTCTGTAGGAGCAGCTGTTTCAGCCCTGGCACACATGGCCTCAGCTCAAACCAAGGAACAGGAAGGGAAGATATCTCTGCTTGTGAATGGCAGTGACTAAAGTGCACTGATGGGCTGTGCATGCTTCTGGATGCAAATGAAGAGAGTAGCACCCTGACTTGTGAGATTAATCCGTTAAAGCAAAAGAGAAGCTTATGAACCTTGTTACTCGCCGTGCTAATGAGGTTTTCTCCTGGGTGTTTGTGCTGTTGCCGCAGAGGGCAGAGGGAGGAATACGGGTCTCTGTGCAAGCCCTGCCACCTACCTAAGAGCTGGGACGTGAGTGCAGCATCAGGTCTGCCCAGTTTGCAATGCTGTTAGAATTCACCAGATGGGGCTAATACAGCAAATATAAATATTCTCTATAGGAGTCATACTGAACAAATACATAGAGATGGGTAGAGAGAGCAATACATATTTGTGTATATGGCATAGGAGTTTTAACCTTATAAAAGTTGTTTGGTTGGGTTTTTTCTAAGTTAACCCCTTCAAGGAGTCAATTTTTTTTAATAGATACTTTGTTACATTAATTTTCGGTTAATCAAATGTTTAACTATTCAACCATTCTCTCCCACCCCACAAACCAATAGATGTCTCAGGAAATCTATAGGTTGGATCAGGCTTAGTTATTTTAAAATTTTTTAAAACTCTGAACAACTACAAAACCACATATATAAAAATTGAAGGTTTATGTTGAGATCAATTCCTAATTATTGTGCTTTTATCTATGTTTAACTAAAAATACAAATGAAAGTTGTAAAAATCAGTTTGTTTATAAATGTGCACGGCTTTCCCTTTTCCTGTGGCATACTGACGCAGAGACTGATCCTGTCACATAAGTCCATCCCCCAGATTTATTTTCCTGTAGAGACTAAACATATTTAGACATCACAGTCAAGTTTTAGTTAACTGACTAAAAAAAAAAAAGGAAATACCTTTATGCCAGTGCATCTGTTGAATGTCCTCATCTGTGTCAAATCACCGAATCAGGAAGTTAGTATTTGAAGATTGAAAGTAACTGCCTGTGAAAGATGTCAGACGGGTGCTCTCTGTATTTTACCATGCCCATAAGAAGCAATTCTATCATTTTTACTATTGAAAATGATGAAAATACATGAAGATTTAGTATGCATTTACCCCATATCTGATTTTAGCTTGTTATACGTACTCATGAAAAGAAAAATGACAGTGAACAAATAGACTTCAGATGGGATTTAGCTCAACCAACAGCTATTGGAAAATGACATAAAACTTGTTATACCTAGCACTCAGCCTCAGAAGGATGGAGGCTAAAGACAAGGAATGTCAAAGGAATGTGCATACTTGATTATGTGACTACTGATAAGTGCTTGTTACATAAGAACAATATTGTATGAGCTGCATCATGATGATAGTTTCAGATAAACCAGAAAAGCAAGGACCTAAGAGCCTACTCTACAAAGGTAATCTTTTAAATCAGACTTCTCGTTAGTAATACCATCCCTTGCTTTATATATGTAGCAAGAAAGAGGAGAGAGAAACTGAACAAGTCTCATTAGGCATGGAGAAAGTCAGACTTCCACTTAGACATGCACTTAGGCTGCTGAAAGCCTGAGTGACGATAATTTTTTATGATTAATTAAACTTTGTGTGTGATGAAATTATAAGGTGCATATGGTAATGATGTAAGAATACATATGCCATAATAATAAATACCCTTTCCCCTCAGCCAACCTGTCTGGTAGATGACAAAACCCCAATCATAGAAAAACTATCCCACTTTGATGGAAAAAACTGTATTAGGAAGTTTTGTCTAAAAAGTTACACATAATCTTCCTATATACAAGTAAGTTCTGGACACCAGATGGATGGCAAAGCCTCGTGAATTTAACTTATACCCTTCTTGACTTGCAAATGAAAATCTGTGACCACATAACCATAATGAAGCCAGAACATAATGATGACCAGAAGGAGCCAGCACATAATTCAGGGAAATAAGCTCTCCTTTCTTTAAATGTGCAATGATTCAACCAGCACTGAATGAACAGCCAGTGCTATGCAGTATCCAGAGCTCCCATGCTTCAGTGAGACTATGGAAAAACTCATAAAAATTCCCATTAGACGATCATTTATCTAAAGCTTCAATGCTTCATCTAAAACAATTTGGAGACAGTCATTCCAGCCATGGAAATGGAATTATGCTTATGACACTGATGGAGAATCTCCTCCTATGACTGGACAGAAAGCAGAAAGCCATGCTTTTTCTGAAGCTCCCTGCAACCTTTGAGATGTGAGAAAGGTGATAAGGGAATGAAGAATCTGCTAACAGGTTTTCAGTTCCTCTTTGAGTAGTACTCCAAAGCAACAGAGAAAGATCTCACCATCAGCTAGGTAGATGACCTGGGGGAGACTGAAGAACCTGGTATAAACTTAAGATATACATGCACATACCTGTCTTAAGTGCAAAATGTTCTGAAGCTCCTGAATCTGGTCACCTTTAAAACTCAGTCACTGTTCCTCTTTTTTTTTCTTTTAAGTGCTGGTAATGCTTCCCTTTCCTTGACTGTTAAAGTCTGTTCTTTCCAAGGACACTTCTCTCAGCTTTTCTTATTTCTTGTTCTGCTTAGGGACTCCTAAATCACACACTGGCAGTCACTTTTCTTGCATGGATGGCTGTTAACTCACTGTTGCTCACACCAAATGCAGGTTGCTTGACTGACCTGCAACACCCATCAATAACCAACCATGCATTATCATAATTCAATAACCACAAGCTTCCCAATGAAAACCAGCTGAGTGAAATAGCCAGTTCTGATGAAAGAGAAAATAATTTTGAAACACATATTTGCTGAATCTATTGTTTCTGAAGTTACAAACATGCAAGAGTCTATTGCAGACCACACTTTAGGAGTGTTCTTGGCTTTCTCAATGGCACTGCGTTCTCACACTGCAACACTGTCTAGAAATTCCAGTTTTGTGAGAAACTGAGTCGCTGCTGGCCAATAATCAGACCTTATTTATTCACAGGTTGTCATTCCTCAGCTGATTACAGTAGTACTGTATATATGGATAATAGGTCTTCCCTATTTAGGGAGTTTTGAGAAGTACATAATGCTGTAGCACATCTTAGAAACGCAAGCTATTTGTAGGTATATCAAACCAATCTCTCTGGCTTTCCATAGAATTTAAATTAAATTCATTATCTCAGTCTTATCTTCAGAGAACATCATTCCAGGACAACTACGGCCTCAAGATAATAACTGTTGTTGACAAGAACAGCACTCCTGGCTATGGAGGCGAGGTGGTCTTTTCAGGAGACAACTCACAGAGAGCTGATTGCAAACAGCAGAATGAAGTTTTCCAAAGACGCAACAGAGTTCACCCATCATCCTATCCCAGCTGCAAAGCAGACTTATTTTACCTTGCCTTCTTCAAACCAAATGTCTGTTTTTAAGAATATCATTTGTTTCTCAGTAATTACACCCCCACCCCCACCCCCCCGAAAACAAAACGTTTCACATGCTCTTGCTCCTCTTGTGGAGGGATGCAAGTATAAACAACATGCAATGTGTTCTAAGAGAGCAGAAACTTCCTTGATAACACCCTTTCACTTTGTAATACATAATGCATTACCTCGTGTATTTAATGTTAAATGTATGCAGTGGTTAAGAAGAGATGCCTAATGCAAATAAGAAACTATGAAACTATGCCAGAAACAATATTTTCTCATGATGAAAGCAAGTTAAATGTACTTTAAAGACCATGTAATTACTTGGAAACGTATTTCCAACACGGCCATCCTTTTTCTTCTCCCCATATTGAGTGGAACTTTCATGCCATCCTCTTACCAGCACCAATGTTTTGCCTAGTTCAGATGTGTCACTTACATGTCTGTGTATCTCCGTTAGTAACTCACATACATTAAAAAATTGTTAAAATTTGACATATTGCAGAGCTTTTTGGCTCTCTTGACTCTTAAGCCAGTCACACTAAATGCCTAAATTTGTTTGGGCATCAGAAGTCCCACAAAGACTTGACAGGCCTGCTGTAGTTGACACAGTGCAGAGATGGTTTCCTGATTTCTGCAGCATAACCTTCAGGCAGTGCATGCTAGAATAGGTAGTTTGCCTGATGGAGTATGGGTGTAATCACCATCCTCTCTTTTTTTGTCTCAGAAAAGCTGGTAAAAGCATCACTAATATCAATTGTTGCTCTTTCTGGGAAGTAACAGATGGCATTCAAGTTCAAGCACAGGAAAGTTTTGTTCATAACTGTACTTGGATTGCAGTTTCCTCATGTCCAGTAAAAGCACTATTAATATTACATTCTGAAAAGTTGCAGGACTGATTTATGCCCTGCATAAAGCAATCTCAAAGGACCACACTATTTTATTAATGTTAGTGAATTTTGCTCATGTCTGTTTTCCAATTTGCCAAAACAATTTGCACAAAGAAAAGGCACGATACAGCAGTGATTGTGACTGACTTTGGTTTATTGGTTGTGTGGTGCATACAAAACAACTCATCGGGGTGTCCTCATGGGATCATTTCAGAACTATCATTCTTGGTTAGCTTGAAACAGAAGAATTTACAAGTGGTACAGGGAATTTTTTGTAAGACTTATCTCTGCAGTCTCTGTTTCCCCTAGTATTTTGACGAGCATTGTTGATGGGACTGTACAATAGTGTTCTTGTGACTTGCAGCTGTGTTTTTCAAATGAATATTTGTCTTGGATTCTCTGTGGAATCTCTCAGCAGCTTTTATTGATGTTTCTTGTAAATGTTAAACACTACATCAATTCTTTGACTTTCTGCACCATAATGTACTGCTGATAACCAGGTACTTGTGAACTTTGTTTATTCTTCAGATCACACTCATTCCATCAGTGACAGATGGCCTGCTGTGGTTTCAGTATGATTTGCATTCCACACAGCCCCTCTACCAAAGTTGCCTGCTTTCTTCTTCAAAGTGATCTATTCAATGTTGTCAATGGGTAATGAATAAGACATACTGAGTATGCCTGCTTGGAGCAACACTTTTTAAAAAAAAAATTTGTTGTTGTTCTTATATCCTTACCTGTTTTGAATTTTACTATTTAGAGATCCATGCTCATCCTGCTCTTCTTTGTTGACTGAAAATATTCTGACTTTCTCTCTGGAAGTCATTAATTTCTCATTAATGAAATTTCTGTATGAAACAATCACTCTTAAGATGATTTTTTTTAAAAATTGCAGGTCTGCTTACTTACTTTATGGGCTTTTAGGAGGTCGTCAATACCATCTGGCAGGGCTGGCTGATAAGCTGACAAGATCTATTGGTCATTATTGATTGGCTTTATCTTAAGAATTTCAAGCAAGTCTTCAATACCTGGCCTTTTAGAAGTCTAATGATCTGTACTTGTTCAGATATTCACTCAGATACGTACTCTTTTCTGGAGATCTTTGGCTGTTTCATGTCTCTTAGCTTTCTTGTACTAATATTCTGATGGTCAGCAGCAAGACAGTCTTCAGCTGCAAACAAAATCTCTTTGAACTAAATTGACTTGAAACTAAATCCCTTTAACCTCCTGCAATCTGAGTGGACTTCTTCAGCTGAGCTGATCTAATGGAAAGAAGGAAGGTCCCGCTTCCCTCCGGCTCTGCTGTCCATTGCTGTCCCCTCCCTTAAGCAGTCGGTATTTTTCATTTAACCTGATTCATTTCACATTTGCAAGGAGTTTAATTCTCTATCCATTTATCTTTCAGAAATGGCTCCTCGTGAGGTCAGGAGAGCACTGCTGCTGGTAAAGAAAGGAGTAGCAGCAGATAGTCATAGTCCCGAAAGAAGAGAGCAGTACAGTGCCTTTGGTAGCAGTCACATTAGAGCCACACAGCTACAGCAGGAAACTATACCTTGAAAGTGTGTTTTTTATTGTTAACATAAGATGATCTAACTTTGTGCTGCTTATCTTCCCCTAGTCGCACATTCCCAACTCCTTCCTTATTTTGGCTCCAGCAATTCTGTGGTGAGTTGGATCAACCTGGTTGCTGATCAACACTTTGCTTACCTGAGAACTCATAATTTCTGTGTGTTTTAATTTTCAGGTAGATCTGACTCACCCTTTGGTTGCATGATTACTAGAATTGATGCAAGGCAGATAACAGAAATACCTGTCCAGGAGGGGTCAAAGCCTTTTTTTACAGCTGGAGATCAGTCTTAGATCAGTTTGAGTCAGTCAGTAGGCTGTAGTGAGAAAAACTCTTAAAGCTGAAACTGTTGTCAGAAGAAACAGGCCTGCCTCCTTGCCCAGTGAATACAGTTCTTCCCAACCCTGTACCACCTCCACCTGGCATTGGTCTGGTTCACCATGCAACTCAGCTGGCTGTATGGTTGCAGGATGATCTGAACAAGGAGGTGAATGATCTGATAACCAGTTTTTCAGGTTCACACCTCAGGCCAACTCTCAGGCCTGACTCTGCCTGCAGCAGGCTGGAGGCTGGTGCAGAGGTGGAGGGATGGAGGTACCGTCTCCATCAGGGGCAGTGTGAGCTTGGCATGAAGTGTCAAATTACAGCTGCACACCTGGATTTGCTGTCCCTAAGCTGATGGACACTCACAGCAGGGTCCACAGCCTCACCTCACCAGGGTTCCAGGTGCTGGCAGTTCTCTGTGGGCAAAACTGGCCAGGGCCATGGCAAGCGAGCCAATGGAGGTGGCCAGGGTGGTGATGCCTCACTGTGATGGCCCCATGGTGAGTAGGGGCTCTCACCTGGGAGCCATTGCCCCAAAAACAGCGCTGCATATGGAAACCTCCTGGCTCTGATCTGGCACCTCCAGCAGCAGGGACCACCTCACCCCACGCTGTGCCTGGGCAGACAGCCGCAACCTGAGGTGGCAAGTCCCTGTGGGCACACAAAACCCCTGCTCACAACCCCCTTCTCCCCCATCCCCCAGAGCAGCTGCCCCGTGGAGCCACCATGTTGCGTGACCCTGCTGAGGCCACATCTGCAGCGCTGTGTCCAGCTGTGGGCTCCGCAGTACGAGAGAGACATGGAGCTCCTGGAGTAGTGGGTCCAGCGGAGAGCTACAGAAATTATTAAAGTAGTGGAGCACCTCTTTTATGTGTAAAGGCTGAGGGAGCTGGGCCTGTCCAGAGAAAAACTGACTGAGAGGGGACCTCATCAATGTGTATAAGTATTTAACGGGAGGGGTGTCAGAGGATGGAGCCTCTCGGTGGTGCCACGGGCAGAAGCTGATGCCCAGGAAGTTCCACCCGAACATGAGGAAGAACTTCTTTACTGTGCAGTGACCACACTCTGGAACAGGTTGCCCAGAGAGGGTGCGGAGACATCCAAGAGTCCTGCGGATGCAGTCCTGTGCTCCGGGATGACCGTGCTGGCGCAGGGAGGCTGCTCACGGTGCCCCACCGCGGTCCCTCCCCGCCTGACCCACTCGGGCACGCCGGGACCGCCGGCCCCCAGGCCACAAACCACGCCCCTTTCCCCGCCCCCCGGCGCGCGGGCCCGGCGCGCGCGCAGTCGCGCAGTAAACAGGCCCCGCCGG
>VZTI01004555.1:2484585-2554585 GCA_013397865.1 Struthidea cinerea | reverse complement strand
TCCTCCCTCCCCGCGGCCGTGGGGCTGGCGGCTCCTCGGCTCCAGCCGATCTCCCGATTGACCAGGTAGCGGCTGGGGAGGGGGAGAGCAGGCCTGGGCCGAGCGCGGTGTGAGGGCATCGGCCCTGGGTCGGTGCTTGGGGCTGCTCTAAATACGGTGTCACCGACGGGAGTTGTGTGTGTGGGCCCTGTGTAGGGATGCGATCTCTTGGGCCCTGCTTGTCGTGCGGGAATGAGGGTTGGCTTTCCCTCCCTGGGCCTCCTTCACCTGCTGCTTCAGGTCAGAATTTGCTGCACACACTAATGCCTGTTGTGATTATGGTGGTGTCAAATCCCTGCTTCCAGGATCTTTCTAGCTTTGGCTGCATGGCTAAAGCATTCGCTGCAGTTTTAGGCCTTTGTTGTGACTTAGAAGTGTGGGTTGATTTGAGGATTGTTTCTAAATGGGAGCGATGCAATGAGATGAGTCTTAAATATCAGATAAATGACAGAGAGAAAGTTGCTTTTGCAGGAAAGAAAGATTGATGTGCTTGAGAGAGACTCCTTATCTGTCGTTATTGGATGCAGGACAGTGCATACATTTGATCTTTCAGGTCACCGTATTTATGAACAAACCCTTGATTTTATGAGATTTGGAGAACAATTCTGAATTTGTCATCCTAGGTGAATGGATGTCGCTCTCAATAGATGTAAACAGATATAATGAATGTCAGCTTTCTGTTTTGTTTCCAGTACTGGGCGTTCATTATTTTACATGCTAGGGTCTCAGCTGCCATCATGTGAGTACCTTGAAATGTTCCTGCTCTTAGCCAGCCATTCCATATGGGATGAGTGCGCAGAGAGCTAGAGACTCACACAAGGCTGTGCAGGAAGCTCGTGGATGAACAAGGAATTATACCTGATTCTGCTGTGTCCTAGGGTAGTGCCCCTCACACTCCTCCTTTATGTAAAATGTCAGCACCAGCAGGAGTTTAAAGTCTGTATGGTAATGTGTTGAATGTGACCTAACAGATCTGATATGTCCTGTATAATTATATGGAAGAGTGTGTCTGTGTGTATTTTAGTTTCACCCTTTAATGAATTTTAATAATTTAGTTATGTTTCAAATAGTGCTTGGACAATGGCTTCTTTAAGCATACAAGGAGTATTTAGTGTCAAACAGTATTTGCTATTTACAAGCAGTTGCTGTCTTTACAAGGTATCCTGAGGAGCAATAGCTCTGAAAATCTACATCCTAAATTATTGCCGTGTTTGCGTTCTGCTGTGTTTGTTTTTTCCGTGCAAAGTAGCTGCAGAGTTCTCTCAGCTCACAGAGCGGGCCTTTACGTAGTTTAGTAATGGTACATGTGATTCTTGCAAGTTCTCTTAGTCATCTCTTGCCACACTTCTGAAAAATAAAGTTCTAAACCCTGGAACTTCTTTGAAAATAAGGAATGGAATAATTATATCAAATTACAAAAATCTCCTTGAGCTGGGTATTTGGATATTTTTTCAGATGCTAAAAGCTACTGGTATGATATACAGTAACTGAGGAATTTGAGTTTTAAACTCATGAACTCTGAGGCATTTGTACCTGTTACAGTGTGAAATACTTTTTTCTCTGAATTGAATAAAACATACACATTGTTAGAACGTAATTAATCTCAATAACCTTTCACAGTATTAACTATCTAAAATAATACTGTATATTCTATATGTATAATACATTAGTAAAGTGAACCTAAAGAAAGAGCTGAAATAGATTGACTCACTCTAAGGGAAGTGCTTTAAATGAGAATGGGAAGATGGTCTGTCTAAAATCTGCAATACTTGCTGCTTTGGAATTTATGTTGAAACTTCAGTTGGAAGCAACTGTTTTGTCTATGTACAAAAGTGAAACAGGAACAGGCTGACAGTCTTGTCAACTGATCATGAGAACTTTTCAGAATCAAAAGTTCTATTTTGTGGCTGTCATAAAGGGGAGAGAGCTATTGTGACCTAAATGGACAGGATGTAATTCTGCCTTAAACTGGGCAGATTATCACATTCTGTGTTCCTTCCTGCTTCTGGGAGCAGGATGGGGAGAGGGACTTGATCTGTTTAAGACCAACCTATTTGTACTCTGCATAATACAGACGCTGATAACTTCAGTTTTAGCTGTCAGTTCATAATTTAAAAAATGTCCTTGATTACTTTAAGATTATGATTTTCATTCTGGCTAAGTCATATTACAGTATCAAGTTGAATTTAATGAAGCTGTGCTGTGTGACTCTGTCAGCTAACTGTGATTTTATCTTTTTTTTTTCTTTTTTTTTTCCAGTTTTTTTTAAAAGATTTTTTAAAGACTTCTTTTCTGGATGGAAAAATGCTTTATTTTTCCTAAAATGAGTGAAAGAACAACCAGGACTGTATTTTAAGCGACCGTGTCAGTTAGGTACTGAGAGAATTCTTGCGTCAGTAATCCATTGCAGATCAGTACACATCAAGGAAGAGTAACACTTAAGCCATGAATGACACTTAAGAATAAATAATGTAATATTGAGTCAAAGATACCACTTGGAAGGATATTTCTTGACATCAGTAGTGCTAATCTTTCTTCATTTAGTTTCCCTTAAATCCTAAATGCATTGTGAATTCTATGTCTGGTTTGTAAGTCACCCTTTTAAGTGAACTGCTGATGTGTGTGTTGTGTTTAGGAGATTTAATTTATATAAAGAAAAATGTTTCCAGGTAACCTTGATCCTTCTTCCAAGACACTTGGTGGAGAAGTTAGATCTGGCATCCAGGACAATGATGTGGAGATTGTCTGTTCATACTCCAATCATGAAGGTTTGGTAGAGAGACAAGAGTTTTGGACAGCATTTCAAGCTGTCTCTAGAGACTTTTCGAAGCAAAAAGGTATTTTCTCCCAACTTTGTTCTTCAGCTCTTTAAGAAGGAAGCAGAGTTTTTACTGTTTAATGTTTCCACGTTACTACTAAATTTTACTATTGTCATGAAATGGACATGGTCCTATAGTTTAATAAGAACTTAAACTGTGATGGAATGAGATGTGGTTGCTTTACTTAGATAAGTATATATAATTGTTCTTAACTGCACTGAGTGTCAGTGGGCTTTCCCTTTCAGTCCTCCTTTATTTGGGTTTAAGGTTAGATGTGTGCAGAGATGTCTTGTTAACCAGAAAGGGTAAATTTTCATGAACTCAACTGATCTAGTGACAGCTGTAAATGATGGACTGGCAGTATAGGATCCTCTTGGCAGTGTGTTCCTATCTCCTTGTCTTTGGCAGTGCTCAGCCTCTGGTTGAGCTAGTTCAGCTTGCTAAGCCAGCAGCAAAGTACTTGCAGTTTTTCTAGGTAGATTTTCTCTTGATTTGGTGAGTTGAACGGTGTCATCTTGGGGTTGATTCTTAGCAGGTACAGTGACAGCAAGGAAAGGGTTGGAGGGGCACTACCCCCTTCAGTGGCCTGGACTGTCTGCTTGGATCCACTGCCTTACGAGGTCTCTCCTGAATGCCTTAAGTCAGTTTTGGAATGATCTGTTCCTAAGGGATTGTTGACTTAATTTTGATTAAGAGAGTTACAGGTGTTAAAGGAAGCTTTTCCTTTTATTTTAGGCATTTCCCTCTTCATGGAGTGAAAAGACAAAAAATTATAACATAATAATTCAAAAATGGTTCAAATTATGATGCTCTGGGTGGGTTGCTTTTTCCTGCAGCCCCTAATCAGGAGTGAGGGCTGTTACTTGACTTTTTTTATGAGACAGTCTTGAAGTACTTAAATATAGTTTGTGGCTAGCTTTGTGAAATGATTTATTAGTTGATTCATTAGGCTGGAAAAGGAGAGTGCTATATCATCTTCCTTGCCTTAGGAATGACTGACAAGACAAGGCTTTCCAGATTGCTGCTGACATTAACTATCAAGTCCTTTTCCCTTCCTACTTCCTACAAGGAAGCTTGTGCATTTTCCTTATAGAAGTTGTGTGTGTAATGATGTATTATTCTCTACATATTGTAAAAGTTTGTGGGGAAATTAATCTGCAGCTGTCATTGCAACACAAGTACATATTAGCAGTAGTGTTGCATGGTGCACAGTCCTAATTTTTATGTAATATATCAGCAAGTTATGAAATCTGAATGTATAGTTTAGCTTATTACATGACATAAAACCTTTTGCATTGTAGTTAAATTCTGGCTACCTACTCTTTGGTAATGTGTGGCTGACTTTCTTAACATTGATTGTTTCATTTTTTGAAATCACTTCATTGCAAGAAGAGGCTTTTTCTTTAGTTTGACTTTTTTCTCGCAGCTACCTAAAGCAGCAGTCTGTTAATATCTATGGAATATTATGGTATGTTGCAGTAGTGTTGGATTAGAAACATACGTAGGTGAGGAGCACAGGTTGATGGAGGCACGGAGGGCAGAATTTGTTGGCTGTCTTTTTAAGCTTAGTCTTAAGCAAGTGTCTTGGAAATTATATTTGTACTAGGATGAAAATAATCTTGTATCTCAATTTCTTTTATTGAGAGTTGGCATATTGGTAGTCCCTGCTTATCAGTAAAAAGACTGATGTATAAAATTCCTTCCTTCGCAGTTCTCAAAATTACCTTTTTTTATGTCTGGCTTGATTTGTTGTGCAGTTCAGTGTTATCCTTGGTGGTGACTTTCATTCTATAGTCTGTTCACCTGGGAACTTGTTGCAATGACAGAATGATAATGGGTGACATTTGTCACTGTGCTTAATATATTGCTCTGAGAAGAGCAGTGTGAGGCAGTTCTGGGTTGGAAGCTGGGATGTGTGGAGAAAGCCATCATATTTTCTCAGGATGTGGTGGGAATGTGAATTAATATTACTGTATGTTTAGCGATCACTAAGCTGTGTCAGGCCCCTGAAAATGATGTACATTTTAATAGCATATATGAGCTATAAAAATGCTGAGGTTTGTAAGGATCTTGGAAGATACAGTAGTTCTGAAGCAGAGGGAAGTATACCTACGTCTTAGTGACCAGTTCTTAAACGTGCAGTAATGAGAATTCCAGAATTTCCTTCAATAACTTTTTTTGGTGTTACTTCTCTTTCTTCTTCCTCCAATATCTGACTAAACTTCTTGTTCAGGGAAAAAAAAGTGAAAGCAAACCAGGCTGAACAAAGTTATTTACTGTGGGCATAGAGGACAGTTGACTATTGCCTTTGGCTTTTGCATATTTAAAAACTTGTTAATTTGTCCTCTCAGTTTTCCTAAGGTAAATAAATCCAGCTCTTTAAACCATTCTTCTCGGATCATGAGTTTCAAATGTTTCATTGCTCTCCTCTGTTGGCTTCTGTTGTCTCGTATTTATGGTACTTAAACTAGACCCAGTGCTTGCACTGACTGCAGTACAGAGCAAGGCAGAATTGTTGCTTGCTGTGTCTGTCTTCTAATATTCTTGCTAACATATTGAATAGTGTTGACATTTTTGAATCCTGCTTGTAGTGATGACTCACTTGGGTTGTTTCTTATCATATTGCTGCTTTTCTCCATTTTTATCCATGCCTTGATTTTTGTTGATGTTTATAAATGTCATGTAGCATTTTCATTGAATTTTGTTCTATTAAGATTATTAGAGAGTGGTCTTTGTTTCCAATTCTGCACTGCATAATGCAAAAAATCCTTCCAGTCTTGATGTTATTCACAAATTTGATGTGTACTCTTATCCATTAATGAAAATCTCTCATAGAAGAGAAATCCAGCCATGTGTTGGGTTTGCTGCTGACGTTTCACATTTTTCAGGTGTGTTGGATGTGACTCTATTCTGTCCCTCTTAAAAAGGGTGTCATAGATTTCTTTTTTTCAAGAAATCCCTTAATTTCTTGCTGAATTTTTCTTCTCTTTGTCAGGGATAATAGTTGTTATATTGGGACTGGACTATCCAGTCTCATAGAGGTATTGTGGCTAGATCAGTAATATTTCACCTCTTGATCTGTGGTTGTGAAGGTATTTGAGAGCTTCTTGGACATTTGTTTCAGGTGTTAAACGGATGGATATACTTACCACTTTGAGGTTTGTGATGTAGATAGATACTTTCTTTCTTAATTCTAGCTGGGCTGTACTAGGGACTGACAGACATGTTACAAAATACTCCTGTAGACTTTTCTGAAGGGTAGAGTTTTTAGTAATGCCTTTTTTTTCAACAACACTACTGAAAGGAAACAGTGAAGAGTTAATGTAGATTGCAGATGTGCAGGTAGCTTTCAGTGTTTAATTTTGTTATGAGGCTTATATAGAGCATCTAGGAGTAAGATAAAAAGACTAAAAAGCTGCTTTAAAATGACAGTTACACTGTTAAATGTTTCTTGCTCTGGAGGAAGATGAAATGTCTATGGTTGACAGAGCTTGCAAGATGATTTTTATGTAGGAAGTGGTATTAGTCTGTAGTGCTTTTTCTTGTTCTAGTCTGTGCTTCAAGCCTATATCACAACTTTGTTTGACTTCAGTGAGCTCTTGCGCTGTGTTCGCTGAAGGATTGCTCTCTGAGGTAACAGTTCATTTGTCTATGACTGTTTGGCTGGCATGTTTGACAGTGAATGCTGGGCTATGCTGGCCAAACCCCCACATTGGGATGCAGTATTTTATAGGCAGGGAACTTTTGTGTGTGTCTTTAATTGGGTTTTTTTTTGCCACAGCAGTTATAATTTTGGAGGTTTTTGTTTTGTATTGAAGTGCATTAATGGTAATATTACATTTACATGAATTCAGTTGGGGAAATTTAAGTTAGTGTAAAGCCAATAATTGTGGCACTTATTCTTTGCAGATTGACAAAATTTTAGTCATAATGCTTCACAGATGCAAAGAGGAGTCATTTGTAACAAACACTTCTGTGCCTGTGGTGAGTTTTATGGGGCAGCTTTGTCAGAATATTTATAAAAGTGTTGGGCTGTGTGCTTAAATTACAAGGAGTTTGCATTTTACATTGACATCTGGGAGTCTGCAAAACTGTTAAAATAGTTGCCTGTTAATAGTTAAAATGTACATTGAAGGTGCCTCAAAGTCTAATTAAAGGCTGCTTAGACCCACCTCTGAGAGGATTGCCAGCCATAATTGTCATTTGACATTCTAGATTCAAATTTAATGCCCTCGTTTGAAGTATTATTGTAGTTTTCTGGCTAAAGGGAACTATCTGAAGTACTTTTCCTGTGAAGAACATGTACCTCAAGGCCACTTGCTATCCAGTTGTCATAACTATGAGTTGACACACTTGGATAAATTACTGTTTGAAAGTGGTGCCATTTAGTGCAAAATAGTGCCTAATATTTCCATTATCTGTCCTCTTAGAAGGCTTAAAGAAAAGAAACAGCAAGATTAAATGTGCTATACTTTAAGTAATAATATTTGGTTGTGTCTTTCTGGGAAATAGAGTATTTTTCCTTCTTTACCTCACCCCACGTTTAGGCCCAAGCAGCCCATTTTTTAGCATCTACATCCCTCCCATTTCTTGCCCCTTAAAACAAAGCAGCTGCTGTTGCCTGTTGGACTCCTGTTGAGCAGCTGTTGGTGCAGTGTTTGCAGCCCCCTGCTCTTTGTGGGCAGGACCACCAGCTGCTGCAATTGAAACCTTTCCAGTGGCAGTGTTGTAACTTGCATTGGGATTTCTCATGCGTTATTCAGTCCAGCTGTTCATAATGGAATGATAGTTCTCTAATAGATACTTCCTGCAAATTGATTTCAGTTTTGGTTTACCAGCTATATTCGTTCTTTAATTTCCTGAGTTAATCGTATTGTTTACATGTGTTTGTAATGGTAAAAAAAATAATATTTATAATTTTTTATTATTACTTTTTAACTCCATGTGGGATTGGAAGGTGACTGTATTGAGTCATTCGTTTAATAGCATATAATTTTTGTACAGCTAGAAATTGTGAAGTGCTATGTCAGACAAAATACTAGTCTAAGCAAGAAATTTAACTTAGGAATACGCTGGTGTAGGGAGAAAACAGTGTGTGTTATAAACAAACTTCATTATCCCCAGTTTCTTAGTAATTAAAAAAAAATATTACTTAGGAGTTTTAGATGTATTTTTTCAGGGAAGCGATATCATGTGAAAGTTGGAGAGGACTCAAGTTTATGGTTTTAGTGCTCTCAGCTAAAGAAAGGGGGAGCAATGACGACAGGAGAGAGAATGGATACCAATATACATTGAACTGTGTGTTAAAAACCCACAAGTCTGGTGAACGAAACTATTTAAACAAGGCCTTAAGGACACTTTAGCCTGCCCAGGGCTACAGTCACAGGGGTAACTGTGAATTTGAGTAACATAAATATCTTCTTTTCCTGACTTAAAAATGTAACCATAACAAATACAGAATCCTAAAAGTTATAGTCTCATCCTGTTTTAACTGTGTCAGGTTTTTTCTGAGGATTTTTTGTATGGTTCTTCTAAGACTTCTACAAAGGTTTTTTTCAGGTTTTCTTGATATTTGAAATGGGTATTGGAGCATAACTGTGATACATGTTTGAACTTATCATTGAAATGAAATTTTGGCACAAGTGGTAAAGGATTTTTTTTGTTGTTGTCTTGATTTTTCTGGTTTTCTATTGATAACTGTCAGTATTATAGAAAAAGAATTTTTCAATGATTTGTTTTTTAAGTCATGCTGCTAAGATTTAAATTATAGTTGTTTGGATTTGCATATTTTAGTGGTTTGAATGGCAAATACTACCTCATAACATCAACTTAATACTGTATTGTGAAGCCATAGATGAAGGCTTAGTGTGCATTTTTCTTCAGATATTTGCCTTTCCTACAGAACAGCGAACAGTTGGATTTCTTTTTCAGACTTTATTTTTAAAGGAAAGTATTTGTAGAGATTGCTTTTCTTTAGCCTTTTTAGTAAGAGTGGGCCAGAGACCTTCAATAGCTACCTGTTTGCATTTAGGGTGTCAAGAGGGTCTGTCTTTAAAAAATAATTTATGAGGGCAGGAATAGTTGCATGGTTAGGCAATACCACTTTTGAAATTTGATATCATATACTGCCAAATGCAGTATTTCTTATGTGTTTTGCAGCCCAATTCGCATTGTCATTTTGTGTCAGTTCGAATTATTACTTTACTGTCCATAAATAACTAAATAATAATTTTTTTAAAGTGTGCCTGTTCAGTGTGATACATTGATCCAGGAGGTTTTTTCCCAAAGGAGACTTTCAGAAATACAGGGTGCAGCTTGTAAAAGGAAGATGCTTGTGTTGACTAGAGAATTAATGCTATTTCATAGCATTATCTGTGTATCTCAACAAGACTTCAAGAAATGTCTTGCTGTTACTTCAGTGTGACCTTATGCTCCCTCCCCTCTAAAGGTAACTGTCCAGTTACATTCTCATCAGTTTAACACACGGGATGGCCTCTCCTGCCTTCAGCAGTGGAACTGTGGTCCCTTGTACAGAATAACTTCTGTCTATGTGTCATGAACTGTTTGCTAACACTGTCAGAGTTTTAAGATGCTGTTCCAGGTGACACAGCGTTGGCAGAATAGCTTCTGTGCCAATGAAGTGACTGTTCAAGTGTAGTTCTGTGTTTTAGCCGAAATGCTGCCTCTGTAAATTCACTAGATGGAACTGGGATGGTTAAGCGTGGGCACGTTAGCACTTCTAAATCAGAAAGATGGGGCAAACAACTGTTCTAAAGAACTCAAATGTCCAGGTTAAGCTGCCTCTAGTGATGCTCAAGGTGATCCATACTTCTCATTTTTAGAGTGATAAAGTACTTGTTACCAAGGAGCTGCTGAAGCAGTCCAGTAGCAGCTTGCTCAGCTGCTCTAAGTGCTGCTCTCTAAGGTCTCTGTTCCCTTTGAACAGTAGGTAACACCTTGTATTGGCTTTGCGTGGCCAGGTTTTGGGGGCTTCTGTTAGAAGCTGCTGTGAGAAGCCCATGATGGACCTGCTGCTGGCCAAGGCTGAGCCAATCAGGAATGGTAGTAATACCTCTGTGATAATATATTTAGGGAGAGAAAAGTTATTGTGCTGATGTATTTGCAGCCAGAGAAGAGCAGGGTGAGAATATGTGAGAAGGACAGCTCTGCAGACACTAAGGTCACTGCAGAAGGAGGGGCAGGAGGTGCTCCAGGTGCCAGAGCTGAGATTCCCCTGCAGCACATGGTGAAAACCATGGTGAGACAGGCTGTGCCCCTGCAGCCCATGGAAGGCCACAGGGATGCAGGGAACCACCTGCAGCCCATGGAGCAGATGTATATCAGAGCAGGTGGATACCTGAGAGGAGGCTGTGAACCTATGGGAGGCTCAGGCTGGAGCAGGTTCCTGGCAGGGACCTGTGGACCCATGGAGGGAGGAGCCCACGTAGAGCACGTTCCTGGTAGGACTTGGGACTCATGCTCGAGTAGGCTGTGCCTGAAGGAGTCAGATAGGAAAGGTTCATGGAGAACTCTGTCCTGTGGGAGGGTCTGCGCACTAGAGCAGGGGAAGGACTCCTCTCCCTGAGCAGTGGCAGGAACAACATGTGATGAACTGAGCATGACCCCCATTCCTTGTCTCCCCGTGCCACTGGGGAGGAGGTAGAGCTAGGAAGAAGGGAGGGGTGGGGAGAAGGTAGTTTTAAGGTTTGTTTTTACTTTTCATTATCCTGCTCTGATTTTGTTAGTAATAAATTCACTTAATTTCCCCAAGTTGAGTCTGTTTTGCCCATGACGGTAATAGGTGAGTGGTCTCTCCTGGTCCTTAACTCATGAACTTTTCACTATATTGTTGTCTCCTCCGTTTGGTTGGGGAGGGGAGTGATAGGGCATCTTTGGTGGGTGTTGGCATCCAACCAGGGTCAACCCAGCACACACCTGCAAAAACATGTTGGACTGGCATTGATCTGATTGATCTGTATATTGTGTTTCGTTAGTCCTAAACTGATAGAGGCGTTGTGTGTACATAGGAGAGAGCCAGAGGGGAATGCTGGTAAGATCAGGGCCTGGAGAAGCCCAGTCCTTGAAGGTTAGGAAAGGCTTTTGCTGTGCTTTCTCTTCACTCATCTGATAACCCTTTCTTCATTTGTATCTCCTCTGGTTAGTAGGCGTCTTGCAGCTGTGGCACTTGCAGTGCAAATTGATACAGAGGAGAGTTTTGGTTTGGACAGTGTGCTGACATCAGTGGTGGTTAAAGGTACAATTATTTTTGACAGCAGAGCTCCCTAGCATGCCTGGTATTAGTATGCCCATATCAGTGGGTGGGATGATTTAATAACTGGGCTGTGTTGTGTGTCCTCACACAGTCTCCTGGGAGGACCTTTAGCAAAACGCCTGACGTGGGCAGTGGCCCCCCAGTGGGCAGCACTGTGTCTGTGAGGTCTGTTGGTGACAATAGACAGTCTGATCACTCCCTCCTACGCTTGAGACAAAAATCAGCCTGAGGAAAGAGACAGTGTTTTGTGACCATTTGGTATGCGGAATACTTTTAGCCCTTGGAAGGTAATTTTTAAAGAAAATCATTAATAGCAGGCAAAAGGTTGTGGGATTTTCCCACATGATATCTATACCAGTGAAACTGCCAACACTTATTATTACTTAAAATATCTTAATACTTTGCTTACTTTAAAAGAAATATTTTTATTGAGAAAGCTAGCGCCTGAATTTGGAACATACTGCCTTTTGTTCTAAAAATTCTGAAGGAGGATTCAGCTTTGCAGACTGGGTGATATCCTAGAACTTGTACAAATGGGATTGTGGGAAATCAGAGTTCACTGTATGTGTTTTTGGGATTTGGTCCTTGATACTTGTTTTCTAGTAGCTGTGTTTGTTTTGCAGCACTTTTCATCTTGTTGGGCTGGCTTGTAATGAAAGGTCTTCAGCCCCAGAAGGAAGATGCATTGCAAATTAACAACTGCAGGACAATAGTTAGGGCAAATACGTTATTTCATGTCTGTTACTGTATATGACCACAAAAAGCATAAACCAGTGGGTCTCATCCTGGTTTTGGAGCACAGGTTATACATTTGCTCAGTATTTTATTCACGTAACTTCCGTGGGACTGTTCTGGTGCTCTTAGGATAAGAGCCAGCTCTATCTTATTTTTAGTACTAAAGTAATTAGGGCTTTCTTCTAGTAATATTTTCGTAACATGCTGCAACATGATGGAATTATGGGCTTGATAAAAACACTGTATCAAAAATGTCCAGCATTCCTGTAGGGCTTGCAAAATCCAGCAGTAGCTGGAAGAGACATAATTTGGACTTGCTGGACAGACATGACAGTGTTGCATTTGACTTCTATTGAGCTTTGTAATGAAAAATTATAAATTGATTAGCAATTAACTGCTACAGTGAAGTAAGTTTCTATAGCAACAGGGCAATGCAAGGTAGAATTATTCAGACTGGTTTCCTTAGCAGATAATTTTTTCTTGCAAGCACTGCGTTTACACTGTTGGACTAAAACACTGTTTTGTTATAGCAACGGATAATCCTCAGCTTTTGCTGCTCTTGCCTTTTAATTTTTTTTCTTTCCTAAAGAAGTAACTTTTCCTCTTATGAGTTGAAAAGAGAATGGGGGAAGCTTTGTGAGATAGATAGCAGTGGAGTAGACTGATGGGAACTCAACCTGCAACTAGTTGCCTGTATGTTATTAGTATAATGAATGGAATTATATTGAATATATTGTTATGCAGTATGAATTTCTATTTCACTTCTTCATGTTGACAAGTCTACATGAAACTGAACCTGCTCGAATTTAATAATAACGGTGATCATATAATAGCTTGCAAATTTCAAGGAAATCACTTTAGATAAGTTGTAATGCTGATTCCCTGAATCAGCCAGACTTTTTTTAATTTGTTCTTTTTGTGTTTAAAGTCTCTGTATTTGTTTTTTGGTTTCAATACTTCTGAATACCTTTAAAGAGAGGAATATTATACTTTAAGCTTCACTCTTAAAATCGGAAAACATTAGGGTTTTGTCAAGGGACTGCAGGCATTTGGGGTTTTTTGCCACAGAACACTCTCATAAAGCCGACTTTTAAGTGTTACTATATTTTGATCTTTTTAAAGTTAGAGGAAATGAATTTGAACGACTTCAGTGATGAAGCTACAGCAGTCTTGGGTTTTTTGACAGGACATGTAGTTTTGTGTTAAGTATTTTAAAGATACCTCAGATGTCTGATCACTTGAAAGAAAAAACAAAAGCACTTTTTGGTTTTGTCAGTCAGCCTCAATGTTTGCTGTTGATAGGTGCGCATGTATTGCACAAGTGCATTTTCCCAATATTGTCACAAAACCATATCAATGTTTTAGAAAAGAAAAAACAGGATTCACAGGTAAAGTGAAAGTAAAGGCCTTGAAGGTGTGACTGACTAGAACACTGGTCCAACAGGTCAGGTAACTTGTGTGTGTGCATGGGGAGGAGGTGATCAACTCAGAGATGACTAAGTCATGCAGTGTTTCCAGTTTGTTCCATGTTTTGGGTGCCATCTAAAAGCAGTTTGCCAGCTCTAATTTAAATAAGTGTTGCCTTTAACAGGTATGATTTTTTTAACCAGTTTTGCTTGCAGGGCTGGGCCAATTTAAACAATTTCTCAGTGAAAGTAACTTACTAGGTGTTTAATAAGTATTGCAGCTGAGTATGTGAACTAAATGAGAACAGCTGCTGAATTGTGCCAGAATGTGTGGTTTTACTTGGAATCCATTTGGTATTTACATACCTATTTTCCTTATTTTAATTTGTTTCTTATATCTAGTACATGTGTTCTTACCTCTCTTAAGCTCGTCTGAATCATGCCTCACTCAGCGTTAAAAACAGGTAAGAAAGGACTGATTATAAGTGTAGGCAACAGTGTGACTAGACTGTAGGAGTAGGAGGAAATAAAAGGATCCACTGGAAAATAAGGAGCAAGAAGGAGATCAGAAAAGTAACTGTTACTTTTTTGACTTTAGAGCAATGAGTCTGTTATAAGGTACTAAATTGTAACTATTGAGAAGTGAATTATAGTTAACTAAGCATAAATATTAAGTGAGACTTGCAGAACTTAATTGTGAAGTGCAGTTAAAGAAAGAGATAATTGTTACAGTACACTTCATTTTCTCAGTTCCTCAAAAGTGAAGAGACTAAAATGTGTGCTTCAGTGCCTTCCAGTCTTTACAGAAGGTGACATGTTCTTTACACAGCCTGTGACAGTCCATAAGTAGTATTCCAGCATGAACTTTATTTAGTGCCTGTGAATATTTGGAATGCTCTGTGCTATTCTGAAATCAGTTGCTTTTTAATTCACTCTGTTCCTAACAGTGAAAATTTCTGCTAAAAACCTTCTGACTGCCTTTGGCTCAGTGACAGGCAGGTATTTTCATAAGGCTTATCCTGGATTGTATTCAGATAGAGAAAAACATGCAGGAGTGCTATTCAACACATACCCCACCACCACCACAACAACAACAACAAAATCCCCTTTCAGTTTTAGCTCTTGAAATTCTGACATTGTAGACTTCTGTGTTAGGGTTGGGGTTTTTTTGTTGTTCTGCTGAAAGTAAAACGCTGTCTCCCTGTGGTGGAAAAACATTAATGTATAACGTGTATATATAGGCAGCTTTATATGAAGTTCAGGTGCTCACCCTTCCTAGTGCAACACTTTGATAGTAAGGGAGAGCTGTAACTTACTAAGTTCATGTCCTTGCATGAAGTGGAAATTTAGATCCATATAATAGATATTTAAAAAGAGGGAATTTTAGAACTTGGAAATTCTGTTACAAAATGTTGAGAGAATTAAAAGCTTAGTTCTGTATATCTGAGACAACCATTGGAAAGAGACCTTCAAGCTGAGGTCTTCTAGGAGTGGTTTTGGAAATAATTTAATTGATGACACTGATACAGAGTAGCAAGAGCATGTACATGGTGCTTATAATAACTTTGGGAGGCATCACTGTTCATAATCAGAGTTACTTTATAAGGAGAAACAAGCTGGTATCACAACCATAGATGAAATAAAAATTCATTGAAAAAATACATAGGGAATTTTTGCTTCAATAATAAAGCTTTGAAAAGATGACTACCATAGTGTAGTGTTGATTACAAGCTGAGCCAGCTTGTGATACAGCTGTTGAAGGCTGGAGGAGAGAAATGCAATTCAGAGATGTATCAAATGAGGTTTACCAATAGAAATAAAGAATGTCTTTAGTGCCATTGTACTAGGCATTGAAGATGGCTTTAATATTGTATGAAATTCTGGTTGCTTGTGTTGAAGGTGATTTTTAACTCCTACTAAAAGAGGATCGTGTCTAATGTAAAATGGGAGAAAAAAGTTTGTGATTTTAATTTTCTGAGCAAAGCAGTCAGTAAATATCCTTTTAGTCGCATTAAAAGGAAGAAGAGAGGAAAGAAGGGAGAGAATAAATAATACAAAACCTTCCCTGGATGTATGAGACATTACCGGATCTCCCACAAATCCCAATCATGCAAAATTTACTATTAATTTAGAAGGATCCTGCTTTTTGACCCGCCCTGCTGTAAGCAATTAGTAGTAGTTGAACTGCAGAATGAAAATACTGTGGTGTGGTAGGCTGCAGACCCTAAGGGAAGCACAGAGTAGGTTTTACCAAGAGACAGAATGTTTCCTCCAGAAGCTTCTTAGGGCTGAGCCAGATGAACAGAGTGAAGAAAATTTATTTTTAGTGATACAAATCCAACTCTCTGTGTGGTACCCAGTGGCTTTCAGATCAGGAGAGGAAATGACTGTAAGAGACTGAGGAGCTGGAGGCAGTAATGTTCAGTGAAAAAATGGATGTACAGCTCACTTGGCAGATATCATGGAAAGAGCAGGAGATGTTTAATGGTAACTAAATAGATGCTAGAGTATCTCAGTAGTTTTGTGAGGAAGCTTTAGGAGGGGATTTGGTATTTTGTGTATTCTTGGAGGTGGTTTTCTATATTCTGAGTCTCCATTTGTATGGCAGGCATTGAAGGTCAGAACTATTTCATCCTGTCTTTAACCATGAGAAAAGTAAAGGATGAGATTTTCTTAACTGTAACATCAGGTAATGCTGTGTGCATTAATTTATTACAAAAAGAGGTGACCAGACAGCCCTTATTTTTTTTTTTTTAAATTATATGGTGTAGTGAGACTGAAAATGATGACCAGTAAGCCTGCTTTTTTTCCAGTTTTCCTAATCTGTTTTTTACTTACTTTTATGTAAAATTTTACTATGCTGAGGTATTTGATAGGTTTTACAGGATTGGAAAAGATTCTGTGTGCTTAAAACAGATGTTTTCTCATGATCCTGTTTGAGAGATGTTTGAAGGAAGATCTTTCTTCAAAATGGAAACTAGAAGAAGCAAGCAACTGTGCTTTGGCTTTGCCCTGCTAGTGTTAATCCTAGAACTTCGAGTTAGCCAGTTACCTGGCCCCTCTTGCACTGGAACAGAACAGTTTTCCACCAAGGGAACAAGCTTTAATGCAGGAAACAGTCTTTCTCATTCAAATGTACTCTTGGAGCAAATTTTCCTTTCTGATGTGCATTCAAACTCTTCATTCACAGGGGAGAAGATAGTGTCGGATAGAGACTGCTGTTCTAGTGTAGCTCCTTATAAATTGAATATACTCCTTTCCCCACATCTGAGTCCCCACATTCTCTTTATTTGATACCTTTTTATGTACGTCTTTGGCAAAGAAGTTTCCCTATTACCCTGCCATTTTAAACAACAGCAAAAATCCTTTAAGGTTTGTAGTATACGGTGGTTCTCTAGTATGAGAATGGCTGCTTCACTCTTGGAGTACTTTAGGATGTTAATGTATCTTGATCAATATGCAATGCTAAACAGTTAAATGGAATTTCAAGTAGAGGCTCAGGCTGCTTGGTTACCATGGCAGACACAGTAGGAAATTCATGCCAAAGTTTGGAAACTAAGATACACAAAAGAAAACATAAACTGAAATAATCACTTTGGAGAGCAAATATACTTGTTTATATTTTATTAGAGTCTGTTTCCCAAAGAATACAGTTTTAAAATCCTATTTTATCAAGCAAATCTTAATTGCCTGTCCAGAGTTTTGCACAAAGGAGGCAATATTCACAAGCAGGGAAGAGTGAGATTCTTTGTTGGCTTGCCCTCTAACTGTAAGGGCATTGAGTGAATAGAGTAGCCTCTTGGAGACAGAGGAATTGAATTGCTCAAGTACTGTAATCAAGGTTGACATATTTTCAGTGTGCACCGCCTTGTTTCACGGATGACTCAGATACGCTTGTCTCTCTAAAATTTGTCTGTGTTAGTGACTGTATGTATGTTAGATCATATGTGTATGATGTGTGTGTATATATGATCTCTATATATTTAATGGTTTGTCTATGTTTCTGGTTGCATATATATCCTTTAATTACTTGTGTATGTTGAAGATCTTGCCATATTTAATTCACTTTCCCACAGTTGTCTGTCTTAAGGCTTGCTACCTGTAACCCAGATCTATATGTGACTATTTTAATGGAGTGATTTTCAGTTTGATAGGTTCCCTGTGTAATTAGTTGGCTGCAAACACAGTATTTGGGACTGCAATCCTGTCAGGGTGTTGTGGCAAAATCTGATCCTGTTGCATGTGACTTGCTGTACAGTTTTCCATAGGTGTGGTCACATGCAAATCATGCTGTTATTTTTCTCTTTCTGAATGTAAATTAGTATGTCTGTTTCCATGTATCTTCTCCGAAGTCTCATCCCCCAGAGGGAAGCTGTTACACAGAAAGGCCCATCTGTGGCTTGAGGGAGATGCTACTTTTAAAGACTTCCTGAAGATTGAGGTTAGAGCTCGAGTTGGGCATTGCGATTACGAGCACCTACCCTAACATGTGACTCTACCTTATCACTTTATGCATTGCATAACCTGGATTGGAGATTATGGTAGACAGTCGGAGGCTCAGGGAAAGCAGTTTAGGTTATTACTGAGAAACTATGATGAATTTGCCTCTGTCTTTATAACACATGGTCTCTTGGGAAGGGAGGCTTGATGTTGTTATAACTGGGAAGTAGTGTTACTGGAACATGAAATGTTGGAGGTGATGGAACAAGCAGTTTATGAAATGGTGTTCAGGAGTTCTTGTTGTTAACAGTAATGGTTATATTGAATTACAAGTTAGTCTGCTTTTTGCTGACCTCTTTAAAAAGGACTTACTGAGCACTTTATAATTAAAACAAAAGTAGAACGTGAAAACATGTGGAAGATTATACTAGGGTTTGACTCAAAGGAAAGTAAGAATTTGGAGGCCACAGGAAGAGAAGAATTGTGCCACTGATTAGCCACAGTAAATAAAACTGTTCCATCCCACTAAGTTTAACATACGGTAATTTTTAATTCTGTGGTAGATCTGTAACTTCAGGAAAAGAAGTAAAAGGGGAAAAGCAGTAGAAGTTGGAAGTGGACTGATTTGACTGACTAACTGGCAAGAGGCAACTGTAGGAAACTTGGGAGATGCAGCTAGGCTACTTGAATGTATGGGTTCCCACTAACCCCTTGCTGGCACGCAGTGGAGGAAAACACTTGAGTCAGTTTGGAGCCACTACACAAAAAGAGGGGATTGATGTTGGTGATTGACTTAATTATATCAGTACTTGAGTTCTAATAAATATTTATTTAAGAAATGGAATGGAGAAGAATATTAGAAACAAGAATTGAATGAATCATATTGCATTGTATAAATCAGTAGGTCCATCTCTTCATACAGGTCTATAAAAATGTATTATTACAGAGATACTTAGAGAAGTGGTGAAAATTGTGACATCTGAAAACTTTTGTGTAAATACTGAGGACAGGACTGCTTATTATAGTAATCAGTGTTAGTGCTGTGTATATAAGGCATGTTAGACATCATTGTCTCTTCCTGGGTACAAGACTGTGTTCAGTAAAATCAGAGTGGAACAAAATTCAGAACTGACACTTTTTTCCACATATTAACTTATCAGGGTACCTTGCTTCGGTAGTATAAGTGAATAATGAACAGGAAGTGGGAGTTAAAATCTGGCAATATTTGCAATTCCATACAATAGTTAATGCAAAAAAAAAATCCCATGAGGGCTATTAAACTTCCATACTTGCAATTTAAATGGCTTCATGAAAGCAATCTAGAATGGACAATAATCCATTAATGCAGCTGACTTCATGAGTTTACTTCTGGAACATGTATCTGCCACTGTTGATGAAATGGTAATGAAGTAGAGTCGTGGAGAAAAAGTCCAGTTTGGAGTCCATGATTATGAAGTATGTATGTGCTATGATTTGTTAAATCTGTGTCTTAATTGTTAAGCCAATGAGGGGGAGACCAGTATAAAATGTGGCCTGTCACCCATGGCTTATAAATAGCCCTGAGAGATCATTATTTTGAACTTAAAACTGCACAGTGAGATCTCTTTCTTATATATGTTCTTAAAAAGAGCTGAGTAGGGGGAGAAGAGGAGGAAGGTGTCTGCATCACATGCACAACATACGTGATTCTGAATTAGATTTCTGCTGGAGAGGTTTTTATCCAGCAGGCTGAGTTACAGTTGAGGCAAGGTTCTGCAGACCAGGCACTGGGGAGAGACAATAATGCTGATATCACAGCTTCTTCTCCCTTCTTCCTATTAAAAAAAAGGCAACTAATTGCTTAAACCAAAATAGAACATCTAATTCAGTTCATGTCTGTTGGGAATGTGTGATACAGTGACTTTATTCAGAGTTGTTTGAGTTTAACCAGTCTGTTTACAGATTTAGTGTGACCAAACACATAACACTGGAGTCTTAGTCTCAATTTTTATCTGAGTTGACCATGTCATTAACTGGCACTCACAATGAGGGGAACTTTGCAAAAGGAACTGTGATACCTCTTTTGTTAGCTCTTCTCCAGTATGGGTTTCTGAGGGATTGTTTAGAGGCTCAAGAGCAAGTTAAAGCTCATACATTCTTTTTGTCTCATAGTAAAGCAGTGTTGTGCAAAGTGTGTAATTTAAGTGCTTTTAGTGAGCAAAGGGAGCAGGTTTTCTTCTGCAGGTGTAATAAAAAATTGACTTTGTTAAATATGGAGAAAGAAACACCTTTTGAAAAGTTACAGTGTTATGTCACTTGCCTGAAGCTTTAGTGGTTTGATTATAGTGCAGCTGAAGATTGCTGGAGTTGCTTAAAGTGCTTCCAGTCAACTTTGTGCAGTGGGCAGGCTGTTCAGTTTCTTTTGGAGATGCTAAGCTCTCAGACCTTGTCAGGACTGACCAGGACGTGCTCAGGAGAGCTGTGTCATGATCAGTTCATTAGAACAATTTGGGTCTGACCTGACTCTTTGAACAGCACTGTCCCAAGTTGTGTGTTTTGGTCTTCCACTCAAAAGAAGCAGTCAGTGTCAGCATGGGTGAAAATTTTACCAAGTGAGTAGCACCTCGAATTGAAGATACATTAAGTTTCTAAAGGAACAGCTTCAGGGACTCAGTCCTCTGTTGGGTTGTGACAGGTGGAGGCAACAGCAGCATCTGTGCTCAGAAGACAGAGGGATTTTTGTGTGGAGGGGTTCAAAACCTTGTTTCAACATCCCTTAGCTTTCCTGGCCTGCAGTAGTTCAAATGTGTTAATATTCCTGTACTGTTTTAGTTCCCCTTGCTCAGTCTTGTAAACAAAGAGTAAATTGATTCTGTATACACCTGTAAGTGAATGGGGACTTGCAAACAATTTTTTTTTTTTTCAGTCTGCTGTTCTGGGGTTTTGAACACTTTTTAAAAATAAAAATATGTACTTTTTTTTAGGTTTATTGGTAGACTGGTGCTTTCACCTTAGGCAACTTCCAAAAGAATGTGCTGATCTATACTGTAACCAAAGAAATGTTTTGGTTTATAGCCTTACTAAAATGGAGTTAACATTGTTATGGTAAGCTGTAAATCAAACAGTCCTTTATGTGTGTTCTTTATGGTGTTCACATCTACTTTCTTGATCTTGCCAATTATATAACCATTGGTTCAGTTAATAGGACATAGATTTATTTCAAACCAGTGCATGCTCTTTGCTCTGTTTGAGCGCTTAGAGTAATTCTTCTGGAAACAGAATATGATTATTTTGTTGTATCCTTCAGAAAACTTCACTGATCTCTGCCTAAATATGGATTTATGTCCAGTTATCTGGATTAGAGCTTTTCTCTAAATGTAGGTGGTCATAGTTGTCTGCTGTATGAATAAATGCTTAAATCTTGTTAAGTAATGTTTTTCTCCTTTCAAAAGTCATGTGTGTCTCGTATGGCCCCAAGTGGGAATTAAATCTAGAAGGGGGAAGAATATCAAGTAGCTTCCCAAATTTGCAAGCGGCTTTGTACAAAATTGATCTTTAAGACTTTGTTATGGATGAATTGTGTGGCACACTTGAAAAAAATTAGGTTAAATAAAATTACTTGGTGTCCCTGTTTTACTAGCAGAGCTGTTCTTACAGAGTATCCTGGAAACTGTCACATGCTTTAAGTGTTCCTGTTCAGCATTTAATCAAGTGCTTTGTAACTTATAAAAAACCTTCTGCAAAGATACAGGAACCCATTTATGAGGAACAGTACTGCGAGTGGCAAGCTATTGATGCTTCAATTCAGGGAGTTGAAAGATCAGCCAAATTTTAAATGCAGAACTAAAAATAATATTTTTATTGAGGTTTAGAAATGTGACTTTAGTATAAAGCAGGTGCATTGAATGCAGTATAAAGACCTAAAATTTGCTCAGCATTAATGGCTTTGCAAGGCTCAGGAGACATTTAAAACTACTCTGTGTACACACACAACACCTATTACGCAACCCTTGAAACGAAGCACATCACTCAGGTATGGAAAAAGCAGCTCTTATTTATTTAAGAAACTATCCTTACATTCAAAAAACCTATTGTCGCTGTAAATAAGGTAACTTTACAAATGGTGATTGTCTACTGGCTTTTTATTGAATTCTAAAGAGAATTTTAATTTTTTTTTCTTTTTGGTTTCTAAGTGAAAGCTGAGAAGCTTTTAAACTATTTTGAGTTTTCTGGGGGGCTTCTGAAGTGAACTTGTGTTGACTTGTACACTACCTGAAAGGTTTGTGAATCGGAAGGGATGCTGGAACTGATGCGAGTTCTTGCCAGACTTTAAACTTTTTACTGAGAAAGCCAAGTCAGCAGTCTGTCAGCTTACGTGCAGTTATATTTGTAGAAGCCAGTTTGCTACTGACAGGCTATGGCACTGTCAGCTGCACTGAAGAGTGTTTTGTTAGGGCTTTATACTTGCAGGAAGTGTTGCCTGTTGTGTATTTTATACAAACTAAGCAGAACTCTTGCCCTACATCAGTGGTTTTTATAGGGAAAGGCAACCAACTTGTTCCTGGAGTTTTTTTGCTTCCTGAAGTTCCTTTCAGATGCAAGCCAGACCTGTTAAGTAAGCTGGGAGTGGCACTGTTGCTGCTGCTTTGGTTGATCCAAAGCTTAGGATTCCAGGGCTATTCAGGTTGGAAGGGACCTCTGAGAGTCTCCAGTCTAACCAGGCCAAAGCAGGGTCAGCTGTGAGATCAGACCAGCTTGAAACAACAGTGATGTAACTACCAGTTATTCTGTTGCTAATATTAAGTGATCTGTATTTGGGATATAAAACCAAAATTCTGGAAATCTACTCCTTTGGAAATAAAGTAATTAGAGAAATTTCCAGTGTGAAGTATTGATGCTGGTATTTCTGGCAGAAACTTGTGTACAGAAACAAGGAACAGAGTTGGCCAGAAAATTCTATAAAAGTGCTTGGGATTACTCCGCTTTTTTGTGTTCCTCAGCGTTCTCTGTCCTTCGTCTAGCTCTGCAGGATGAAATGGAGGAAGAATAACCAAGCATTATAACAAGCTTTCTCAAATTGTTCTGTTTCTAGACCAGGGACCATTAAATCCCTGGACAGCAAGGTGTGGAAGAGATAGCAGGTTACAGGCAATCAGTTGTGAATTCCAAGCTCCAGAAATACTGAGGAAATTGTTTTCAAAAGTACATAATTTTGGTTCTGTGTGTCTTCTCTTTTATTGTGCACTAGAGCTGTACATACATAGCCAATCTGTAATCTGCTGTTCAAGATCAATTAATTCTGTGGACAAGAGAGATTTTCTTAAGAGGATTTTTTGGCAGTAAAATTTCTATTAAATGTTTGCCTTCACTATTCTCAGTCTCACTTACAGCTATGACCCATTGAAAGCCCGTCTTCTGGCAAATGTAGTATTAAATACTATTAAGTATCTAAAGGAAGCCTTTTGATGAATACAGTTGAAATTACCTGAAATAAATTAATAAAGTAATTAATTTAATATCTTGGCAATGTTTTCAGCTTGGAAAGAATCATAACATATATGACACATTTCATTCAAGTAAAATTGCAGAAAGCTGCAAATGTAAGTTAGGAAAAGATACTGTAAGAAATAACAGTGTGACAGGAGTGTGATTAAATGCTGACTTAAAATAATGTGATCCACTGTTTAGGCAATCTTATTATGAAAGCTCTAAGTCTAGGATCAATAAAATAAATTTTGAATAGATATTCATCTTTGGCTTTGACCTTAGAATTACGTACAGTTACAGAACCAAGGTTATTGATGTCCATCCTAATCAGACATTTCAGACATCAAAATCTGAATACTTAGATATTTGCTTCAGACTAAGTTGCCTGGTTTTGGTTGGGTTTTTTCTGCCATTTTCTTCTTAATGTTTGTGCAGTTAGAGCTGTGATTAATATGTTCCATTTGACTGCTCTTCTACTGGAAGTCATGAATCCAGGGTGAATGGGCTACTGTTAGACTGTTAGATTTTTTTTTTCCTCCCTCCCTCCCCAGCAGAGTGGGAGTAATTTTGCTAAAATAGTGTGCTGTGAGAGTTAACTAAATGAGGAAGTCCCCCAAACAGTTACATGGTTCATGTTTTGTTTCTAGAGTATGAATTCATCACAAAAACCTAAATGTTCAGTTTTTCGTCTGTGAGCAAGTGTGAGGTTCTCTTAAGGTAGAGTTTTAATCTGTTCAGAGACAGGACTTGGAAGCTGTTGATGCCCAAGGTACACCAATTTTGTTCAGCTGTGTCGCTGGCACTCTACAGGTGTGTGAGGTTCCTGTTGTTGCCTAAAAACTGTTATTCCTTGTCCCTTTGCCCAGGGGTATTTGCAGTACCGCTGTGTGTTGGAAGGAACAGACTTTTAGCTCAGGTATCAGTTGGCCAAGGTGCCAGTAGCAGAGCCTTGATTAGCTGAGATGTACTTCAAGGCTTGCACAGGTAAGGGATGATGGTCTTGATTCCTTGCCTTGCATCAGCTGCCCCATTCTGCTTTCAGTTGTGATTACTGAAAGTGTTGCTATCATCATGAATCATCCACAATTGAGTAAGTTTCTCAAAGTGGACAGGCTGGAACAGTGCTGAGTGTTTTTCAGAAGAAAATTTTAAAGGCATTGGGACAGGGAGTGTGCAGATAGCTTGCTGCCAGCTGCCGTGGTGAGGGTGCCTGCTCCCGTGCTTTTAACCTCCATGTCTGGCAACACTTAGTCCCAAGATCTTTCTGGGTTTTTTTAAAGTACATCACCATTCTTCTAAGAGGGGGGCAGTTCATATCACCTTGTTCAGTAAAGAGCGTCAAATCCTAGGATTTGACAGTTTTTTACGGACTCAAATCTCATGTAAAAGCTTTTCTCTTGAGAATCACATCTCGCACAAAATAGCAAATGGGCTTAGTGGTGAGCTAATGAAACACCGAGTCCCAGGCATGATTGAATTTTATGAGTAAGCACTTTTCTTGTTCTTAGCAAAATCCAATAGCAACCTTCAACCATGCAGAAATAAAGAAAATGTCTCCTAGTTCCTGTGCCCATCACTTCTGCTCTCTTTCAGTTCAGAGAGATCTACACCAAAGCAGTACTTTAGTGCTTGTAGATTTGACTTATCTCCATGAGACAACTGTGCTGTAACTGAAAGCAGTAGCTGCATGTAAATAAAAGGCGTGGCATCCCTGTCAGTAGAAGCCTGGTTAATTCTGGGTTGAATTAGTTTATTTATACTTCATTTAAGTTCTGACAGCTTCTCACTGCCATCTGGTTCCCAGAGAACAGCTAGAATAAGCACAGTGAAGTCTGTGTTTAGATTTAATTTATCAGAATTTCATGTCTTGCTGGGTCTGTTACCACACAATTTCATGAGATGGGGAACTTCATTCACACCAAAGTTGTTGGGCAACAAAAACAAAAGCTAGTGATGTAAAACCTCACCCAGACAGAAGAGCAAGGTAATAGTTTGAACATAGCCACCTATTGACTCTTTGATGCTTAAAGGGACAGTGAGGATTCAGAAGAAGGTGGTAATGCCTGTGTCCTCTGCTGGCTGGGAGAGTCTGTAAGGTTCTCTTGTCATTCAGCATGATTCAGGCCAAGTTTACTTTAGAATGGATCCTGCTGCATTGAGTCCTGCTGCAACTTTTGTCCAGAGGACAGAACCTCGAATCTCATAGGTTTGCTTTAATTCCGCATTTATTTGCAGTGTGGAGGATGCATCTATGTGTTCGTATAGCTTGCTCTTCCAGATAGAAATGCTACCCCAGTTCTGCGAGTTCTCTCTTGACATCACTTGTTTTGTAGTGATACAGGACAAGGGAATGTTACACAGTCTTAAGACCTAACAGCAAGGCCTTTAGGATTTGATCTTTCAGCTTCAAATCCCAGATTTGCATCAGCCTGGGAATGCTCTGTGGCAGGCATGCACATTATCCTGCCGTCTCCCAGTAGAATTAGTATTCTATTTAATTTCTCCTTGAAGAGGTATTGGTAATATTCTTTCCTAGCTTGTAATGGATCTGTGGACTCTGGGGAGTAACATTTTAGTCTGCTGACTTAAGAAATTGTAATACATCATCTCATTTTGGAGTTTTTAACCAGGAGGCCATACACCTGATTAAACTGGTTTATAATACATGCTGCAAAACATAAGTTGAACTTTAATATTGTTGTGTATATATGCTTATCATGCATATCCTGTAGTTAAATTTGCCTTGGAAATGGCTCACCTGTGTAGCTAGTTAGGCTTTTTCCCTACTGACATGTCTAGTTTCTCTGTATGTAACTCTATGAATACCAAAGATCTGCTGCTCTTCAGACCTTGTCCTCTAAGGTTTAATACTCTGGAGCAATTCTATTTTATGTGAAGCTTGTTTACTTTCTCTTTTATTGCTGGCCTGATTTCCTCTGACTAAATATACTGAAAAAGTATATATCAGATTAGAATCTGAGCCCCAAATCACAGCTACATCTGAGGCCTGTAATATTGTTGAGTATCTGCAGCTTTCTAATTACAGACTCTGAACCTAGTAAATAGGGAGGTTAAAAAACAAGGTTGAACCTGATGTATGATCTTGCATATTAAATGTGTGGAGTTTAATCTCTGGATGATGAAAGATTTAGTTGTCTGTTCAGAAGTGATAGGGGGATAAACACGGGTGACACAACTGAGAGGGCATTTTAAATTGCTTTTCTGTTCCTTTTGATTCTTCTGACACTTAGTGCTAGATCTTAATTTGTTTATACTGAAATTCCTCAGTTTCGTTAGCACTTATTTTGTCTGAGTTATATTTGAATTCTGTTTTCAGAAGCAAAGTACTTTGTAGCTCAGTGGTGCAAAATGTATTTTATAATCAAAGTATCAGTATCTTGAGTCACTGTTCCTAGAAACTGCTCTCCTAGGAGCTGGTTGATCATTTTTTGTGATTATGGAGAACAATATCATTTGTTTGCCTGTTGTTAAAGGATAGACTTACAGTTCAAGGATTGTGTGATTGAGAATATGGTATTTTTAATGCAAAATTGGTTGTACTCAATACTGAGAAAATGCTACTAGAAAAGTAGAAGATACCTTGTCTCTGTGATGGCTCTTGTGGCAGGAGAAGCCTTCTGGTATCTTGAGGACTCACAGGAGCCTTTGTGCTACTCAGTGGTTGTCACTGGTTTGTCACGTGCTGTAGGTGCAAAGGCAAGGGCAGGTGTTGGTTGTAGCAAATGTGAAAAACACAAATATTGTGTAATATAGAGAGAGAAACGTTTTGATAAGATCTTGGATGTCTTTCATAAATGCAGAGCTGCTTTTTAAAAGTAGGGTTTTGTGATTGCATAAATTGTTGTGTAGTATAAACATTATTTTCAAATAGATATGGTTATGTGCCCATGTTGTGATAAACTGTCTGAATTCTGTTTGCTCTCTTTGCAGGCTGCGGACTTGAGTAAACCAATAGACAAAAGGATATACAAAGGAACACAGCCTACATGCCATGACTTCAATCACTTAACAGCCACAGCAGAAAGTGTGTCTCTTCTAGTGGGCTTCTCTGCAGGCCAGGTCCAACTTATAGACCCTATTAAAAAAGAAACTAGCAAATTATTTAATGAGGAAGTAAGTAGAAATCTTAATATTGTTGCATGCAATGTATCTGTGATATTGAAGTTCCTAGATTTTCAAAGTTCAGTAGATGTGGCTCCATTTGCCTGTGTAGCTTATTGTTCAGTCACTGCCTTTGTTTTTCAGCTGTTCCATTGGCTTGGAATGCTTACACAAAAACGTTATTCATCTTGAAAAGATAAAGGCATCTTGTGGGGTTTAAGATTAAAAACTAGGATTTTCTAGTTTGGGTAATACTGTAACTAGAGTTGATGGCTGTTTAGTGATGGAAATAAGGTCTACAAATCTAAATGTTGCTGTGTGTGCTCTGAATTCAGTTGTTTCTGAGGCTTCTGGTTGCCAGTGAAGAAGACTTTTAAGCTCCTATTTAACAATATATTATAGTTAAAAATACAATTTTTTATGGTCGGGACATTACAGCAGAGACTGCCTATATCAAGTATTCCTAAAGGCTTGCTTGGGTAAGACTAGGTTATAAAGCTGAGTGCACAGAAAAAGCTGAGGGCTTATGAGGTCTTGGCCATGTGATGTTCGGAAGGAAATACACCCTCTGCTTTTTCTGCTGCTATGCAATAAGGAAAGATAGAAGGAGTACTATGGGGGGCACTAATGCAAAGTTACAGGACCACTGGCTCTCAACATCTAGTAGCATTGACATTTTTAGAAGAGTTAAGTGTCCAGATGCTAATAAGGAAAGAAATCTGGTAAGTGGAACAACTTGGGATGGCATTTTCTGTAGGGGATAAGCTGTGGGAATTTGGGTGGTCTGGGGGAAGTGATTTTCTTTTGGGGGTTGTTCTTTTGTTCCTTTTTTGTTTTAATCCAGCCCTGTAGAGAGGTTTGCAGGTCTCTTGGTTGGTTTTTGTTTGTTTTTCTTTTCTTTTTTGAAATTTCAAATCTGGATTAGAACTTTATAGATGAAGTTAAAACTTGCTCAGCTTTCAAAGTGTACCTTTCCCGCCTCAGAGAGATGTGTTGCCTTGCTCCTTCCTTGTACAAAGAAGATTGAAGTATTGTTCTCACTGGGGATGTTTTATAATTAGATCTAATTCCTCCTCAGCTTTCTAAAAGTAGCTACATGTAGATCAGAAGAGGAGCCTTTTTCTTCCTACCTGGCCTTGTCCCGACTGCTCTCTCTGCTTGTGTTGAGTGGGAAACAGTGCTGGGGAATCTTTTAATGAATCTTTTGTCTGTTGGTAGAAACCTTGGTATAAATAGTTGAAACGTTAATTTTAGCATTTTCCTACCATCCCCCAGCCCCCTCTCTCCAAAATAGTCTTATTTATTCTTGTACAATAATATTGTAAGTATTAGGAAGGGTAGCAGCCATATTCTAAATAACTGGTTTCATATCACAGAGTAGTTCCCACTCCTGTAGCTGAACTATAGTTCCTTTGAGAAAAACCAGTTCATTTGCTTCAAGATGAAGGTGCCTGTTGGGTTTTGAATATATTTTTGAGTTTAGATGGTGTTTAAGAATAACCATAGGCATAAGGTGGTCTGAATGAGTGTTTACATTGTTCTACAGATCCAGCACTCATGCCAGAGGTAATACAATTCACCACCTGTCCTGTGAATAATTTGGTGCTTCAGTTAGCCCAAAGCTCTGCTTTGACTATCAGCTGTGGTAGAGCAATCAGAATACCAATCAGAATATATATGATACATGAAATAAATCAACCTGTTATGATAGTTCATGTTGAACATAAAATGCAATAGCCCTAGCATAGTCTTAACTTACTTTACTCATTTTTGTTAATTCTATTGATGTAGAAGATGATAGGGACTTTAAAGGCTGAGGTGAGTGATAGATACTGTGCAGCTTGTAGCTGCCTACATAAATCCATCTGTATCTACAGTGGTACTCCTTCCAGCTGTGTCAAAATTAAACTAGTGATATTTTCTTACTCTCCAAACCAGCCAAGTATACCTCACAGGTCCAGTGGTTTCCAGGCGGTAGTTGGTTATTATCAAACAAGCCAGTGCTTTTTCATCTTACTTTTTAATCCTTTTTTAAATTTAAACTGAAGCCTTAAGCTGCAATTTTTTTCCTAATAAACTTGTCCTGTATCTTTGTTGCCAAAGCTGTGTCAGACCTTAATGCATATTCTTTGATTGCCTCAGATTTTTCAGTCCTTTGTGGCCTGTGCCTGTAACTTCGTCCTTTCAAGTTCTTCAAAACATGACCAAGATAACCTTGGCTCGTGTTTCTGACTGGTGACTGAAGCCTCTTCACTTAATATTCTTCTGCCAAACTGAACATAAGCTCTTTATCCCACCTCCCTCACTGATTTGGTGATACTACAGTCAGTCCATTCTTGTCATGCATCTGCTGCTCCTACTGACTGCAGGTCTGGATTTGTTGTGCTGCAGAACTTTGTGAGCCCAGTTGAAAGCTTTTAAAACTCCTGGAAGTCATAACTTCAGAGTTCTCATCTTGAAAAAGGGATGCATTGTAGTCACTTGTACATGTCAGGTTCAAGTCTCTCTGCATCTTGTCTCCTTGAGCTGATCTGTTCTCATTGCAAATTGTAATCTTCTGTTTTTCACAGCCTCTTTGAAGTAAAGATCAGGTTTGCAGGGTTTCTCTGCAGTATTTAGGATCATGTAGCCCAGCATGGTTATGGACATAAAGTGCCATTTCTGGTATAAAAGTTGAGCAGGTGCTCTTATGAGTAGAGGTTGTACGTCAGATTGAGGTGCTTTAATAGAAGAGAGCAAGAAATTTTGCTTTTGCTGCCATATTGGTGATGAGAAGACTGTTGCCTGCAGGAAACCAGTGGGCTGGTGTGCCCTGTCCCTGTTCTCCTGGTGTGTGCCAGGTAACTTTCTCTCTAATGTTTCTGATACCATCGTTATTGAGACGTGCGTGATATACATCAGTGAATACACGGCAAACTAGTTAATGTATCACAACAGAATCATAGACTATATTATTTTAAAGCTACTGTGTTTGAGGGAACTTTGCCATATTTAGTTACACCTCTCAGCTCTCAAATACACCATGGCTGTTTTAACCAATGAGAAATTACAGGAGAGAGACTTCCTGGTTTTATTCTGAGGTTGACAGCAGCAGAAGTGTAATTTAAAATGGCCAGGTGCTGCTTTCCAGTGACAGTTCCAGAACAGGTAAGGGTCGATGTATTATCCCTTAGTTTGAGGTTTTTGTGTGTGATAAACAGCAAGATTTTGGGGGGTTTCTTTTTGCTTTGTTTTTAGGGCTTTTGTAACTTGTTCTGGTATTCCTTAGGCTCTATATTTGCACTCTTGCCTTTTGTGTAGCTCAGCTTATCTTTCTGCTTATAATCAATATGCCAAATACAAATCTTGAATGTGCTTGTAAAGAATTACTTGTCTGCAAGTTGCAGCTGAGCAGTGCCATGGCCAACATGGTAAATTATGGAAGTCCACCAGGACTACAGTAGTCAAAGGAGTCAAACTTTACCTCTCAGTTCTGAGACCATTCAAGACATTATGACCAGGAATGTTTGTTCAATGTGTGTCCATTGACATTACCATGATGAACTCTTATTAAAATGTTTTGCTCTAAAGGAAAGTGCTTAATCAAATGGTGACAGAGTATTGACAGGCCCTTGACTATTGAAAGAAAAATAATTGGAGGTTGGGGATTCCAAGGTATGTGGTGCCTTGTGAATTCACCCAGGAACGTGCATTTACCTACTGGCTTTCCAGCCACATGGTAACAGGGTCACTGTGTATGCAGCCTTTGCTTCCTGAATCAGTAAAAGCTGGTAGAGCTTTTTCAGAGATTGGATTTTATTTGTGATTTCAGATAAAATCAGAGCCTAAATTTACTGTTGTTGATTTGTAACCTGTTTGCTGTATGAGACAGATGAGTAACTGCCTTTTTTCCCTTCAGCTCATTCAGTGTTTTCTTGTTTACTTCTCATGCTCTTCAATCTGCACAGGGAAAGTAAACTGAAGAGCACTGCTTTTAGATTCATAACAGATTGGCTTGACTGAAGTATGGTCTTTGTGGAATGTGACTGCACCATAATAATAACCTTTGACAGCACTTTGTCTGAAAATAATTTCCTCTTTACTGCCTGATAAATTTTTGCAAATACAGTAACATAGTTCCTGTCTAGAAAGTTGAGTTCACTTTATTTAAGTATTGTTCCTCATCCCCCTGTAAGCTCAGATTTAGAGTTAATCACGAAAACTTTAATTTTCAGAGTTTCTGATGTGTATCTTCTTTGTTTTTCACAGAGACTAATAGACAAGTCACGAGTAACCTGTGTAAAATGGGTTCCAGGTTCGGAAAGCCTTTTCCTAGTAGCTCATTCCAGTGGCAATATGTACTTGTATAACGTGGAGCACACTTGTGGTACCACAGCCCCGCACTACCAGCTACTTAAACAAGGAGAGAGTTTCGCGGTGCACACTTGCAAGAGTAAATCCACAAGAAACCCTCTGCTTAAATGGACAGTAGGTGAGGGTGCCCTGAATGAATTTGCCTTTTCCCCTGATGGGAAGTTCTTGGCATGCGTGAGCCAGGATGGTTTTCTTCGCGTGTTTAACTTTGATTCAGTGGAATTGCATGGTACAATGAAAAGCTACTTTGGAGGACTGCTGTGTGTGTGTTGGAGTCCGGATGGGAAATACATAGTGACAGGCGGAGAGGATGACTTAGTGACAGTTTGGTCTTTCATGGACTGTCGAGTTATAGCAAGAGGCCACGGACATAAATCGTGGGTCAGTGTCGTGGCATTTGATCCATATACTACTAGTGTAGAAGAGAGTGACCCGATGGAATTTAGCGGAAGTGATGAGGATTTTCAAGACCTTCATTTTGGCAGAGATCGAGCAAATAGCACGCAATCTAGACTATCCAAAAGGAACTCTACAGACAGTCGTCCAGTAAGTGTAACGTATAGATTTGGTTCAGTAGGCCAGGACACACAGCTCTGTTTGTGGGATCTTACAGAAGATATCCTCTTCCCTCACCAACCTCTCTCAAGAGCAAGGACACATACAAATGTCATGAATGCCACAAGTCCACCTGCAGGAAGTGGTGGAACTAACCCAGGAAGTAATGGAAACAGTATCACAACACCTGGAAACTCTGTACCCCCTCCTCTTCCACGGTCAAACAGCCTTCCACACTCTGCAGTCTCAAATGCTGGCAGTAAAAGCAGTGTCATGGATGGTGCCATTGCTTCTGGCGTTAGTAAATTTGCAACCTTATCGCTACACGATCGGAAGGAAAGACACCATGAAAAAGATCACAAGAGAAACCATAGCATGGGACATATATCTAGCAAGAGCAGTGAC
Organism: Struthidea cinerea; assembly: GCA_013397865.1. NCBI lineage: Eukaryota > Metazoa > Chordata > Aves > Passeriformes > Corcoracidae > Struthidea > Struthidea cinerea. The sequence goes on along the minus strand of VZTI01004555.1, from coordinate 2,521,973 downwards.
AAACTGAACCTAGTTACTAAAACCAAAACGGACCCAGCTAAAACTTTGGGAACACCTCTCTGTCCCCGAATGGAAGATGTTCCCTTGTTAGAGCCTCTTATCTGTAAAAAGATAGCACATGAAAGACTGACTGTGTTAATTTTTCTTGAAGACTGTATAGTCACTGCTTGTCAGGAGGGATTTATTTGCACATGGGCAAGGCCTGGTAAAGTGGTAAGTTTTAATCCTTAATGCTGCATCAAAGAACTAGAACTCTGAATAGATAGTTTTCTTGAAATATGATGAATGTTGAATATAAAATTTCTTTATGCTTAATGTAAAAAAAAATATCCTCAGAGCCATACTTTTGGATACTGCATGCCATATTTCTGAATGATTTGAAGTGTCTTGGATACAATTATTAAATATAGTTGCCTTCCAGCAGAAGAAATAAATACTGTGCATCTAAACTATTGATCAGTGTTCTTATACTTAAGCATAACCACAATATGGTGAAAGCTATTTATGTAAAAATTGAAGTAAAACCTGTCAAACACTAAAATAATTATAAGCCTTCTAATGTTTTCTACAAAATAAGCACTCCCAATGAGAGTAGCTTATGAAAAGCTGCTGCTTCTAAGTCTAATGAGAAACTTGAGCCTCTGAAAAAATTAAAACCAAAGTGGTTTTTTCCTCCATACTTTTCTGTGGTGGCCTGCCATTAATGTGAAACCACTTCTTATTAAAACATCAGCCATTTTATGCACAGATTTGTGAGCCCTGTACTGACTGTAGCTTATGCTCTTGAATTGTGAATCAGTATTATCAAGGAACTCTAATTTTAGCCAGGTTTTGATTTATGTATTTAAGTCAGGGAAAATCCTGCAAGCTTTCTCTCAGTAGTTTCAGTGTTCTGTTCCTGTCAGGTTTGTTAGGCAGCTCAACCACTACAAGCTCGAGCTTTTGATGGCACCTCTTCCATCAGCTGAACCTACATTAGTCTATTACTAGTTTTCACTCTTGTTGTTGATGCACTTGAACACCTCTAAAATTTTATTTTTCTTCTGTCCAGTGTATAGATAGCTAAATTTTGACTGAAGCTAAATGTGGTGGTTCTTACATTAAAAAGTAGTTTGTGCTACAATAGCTCTGCCTGCCAGCAATAGTTCAAAGGAATACAACTATGAAAACATTTCCAGAGTTGATCTGGAAAAAGGACCATTATTTCTGTGAAAATTTCTGAAAGGGGATGTAGGTTATCACCTGAAATAAAAGAAATGATCTGGTCATACCCGAATATTGCCATGCTGAGCAACTTAAATGAAAATCTGTTGTTCATTAGGTTTTAACCATTTGGTTCATAAATCTGACTTTTGGAGTAGAGGTACTGTATATATTTAGATACCACATCTTCATTGCTATAAACTTGCAAGTAAAACTCAGTAATTTTTCTTAAAACTGTTTGTTTAATGTAGACTTTTTTGAGATCTTATTAAATTTGTCACAACATAGGTATGCATAAAAATCTGTGTCTGCTCTGCATCTTAATGCATATTTAAAGGTTGAATCTAAAACCTAAAGGTGAAAACCCCTTTATGGGAGAAGGGAGGAGGGTGTTACCTAAAAGGTTTTTTTTTGCCTGAGAACTACAAATCCAGCATTAATTTAAGGAAAAAAAAAAAAAGGCACTCCCTCAAAATACTAAATTATTTAAAATGTTTGCTCAAAATGAAAGTATTAACGCAGTTACACTTTTGTGACTCAGTGTACTTCACAGCTTGTTAATCACAGCAGTGCCTCAGATTGCTATTGTGAGCTACATTATCTTTTTTGTTCTAAAACTCCTTTGCATACTATTAAACACTACACTGTCACATTTATTTTCAGTGGCTGAGGTGGGTTTTGTTAGACTGAGTATAACTTAAATATTTTTGTGTATTGACTTTGATTTGGAATATGACATTTCAAATATTTCAGAGATAAAGTATGCAGTACCAAAAATCAGGATTTATGTATTGGCCAATATGGAAAACTTTAACTACAGGTAAGTAATTTTCATGCTGAAGTTATCTCTTTCAAAATTAATATATTGCACACTGATGTAAATGCCATATTCTTTAGGATGTATTTACTTAGAAATTTTCAAATTATTTTGTTTTTCTGATTTCACTTGCATTTCTAGTGAGCTCACTCTGCTGGTAAAAACTAAATTTCGGTGGCATGTTTACAGGGCTTTGATAGAAAAATACTTGTGCCAGAAGGACATTATGAGCATCCTTTTTGTTTATAGGAAAGCACTTAATTTTATTTAATGAGAATTGTCAAAGTATAAAACACTCATGGTGATGTCTTTCTTACTGGGTTATATACCATCATTTCTGTTTCACCAGCTGTTTTATCCTAGGATGTCCCATTACTGTGGGATTTAAAGTTTCTATTTCTAGTCTTCCTTTGACATATGGCTCCCCAAGTGATCTTAAAGCTCCATCACTTTTTTGTCTGCCAACATAGAGTGAAATCTTACTGCTGCTTCCATCATTGCCTCAAAAGGCCTTCATTAAATTAATGCCACTGCCAGCTTAAAGAAAGAATTGGATGGAAAAGTGAAGGAGGCTTGCAGTGTGTAATGTAATTTCCACTGAGCCCGTGCTACCTTTCCCTCTCATTTCCAACAGCCATCAAAACACGCGCTGGATAATTGGATAGTGTATGACAAGTTCTGTTTATTTTTCTGGTTGGGCTTGTGCTGCCCTGAGTGGAAAATAAATCCAGAAGTGTCTCTTCAGCCATGATCCCTATGATAGTCGATAGTGTGTATAGTGCTGACAGTGTCCTGAGAGTTTGTTTTTAAACTTTCCAAATTACTGCTTTGGTGCGTACAAAATCATACCTTGAGCTTCCTCACGGGATGTACCGTTCTTGCATTGCACTTCCAGAACTGTTCTGCCAACTCCCAGTCAGTGAGGTGAAGTGAATGGCAAAATTCAATTAGAAACAAGTTGGATGAGGCTCAGGGTTCATTAATTTCAATTTTTTACTTTTTTTTTTTTTTGTTAGCCAGTTTCTGTGCAAGAAGGTTCAGGGAGGTAAGAAAAATTCGTTGCCTTAAGAAGAGCATGAACTTTTCTTCTCAATATGGTGACAATTAGCTGTCATCTCTCACCCCTGTCTTTCCCAGGCCCTGATGGGAAACCTAAATGGGATTACAGAACTGTTGGATTAATCTGAAAACATAGGAAAAGAATTTGGAAGGAACAAAAGTAAACTTTATTGCGCTGTCTTTATAGCTACGTCAAACTGAATTACAGGATCTGCAGAAGCAATTAAAAAACCTCAAGAAAACCAACCCACAAAACCCCCAAAAACCCAGAGTGGTACTTGGATATGCAAAATAAGTTTTCTCTGAACTCAGTGGTCAGAGTAACTACTTACGTGATTTCTGTGTTGGAATTTAGAACTGACTATTCACTGTCTGTACAGCGACTCCATTTTATGTGAATGAAAGTTGCCGATGAGTTCCCTGTGTAAGAAAGCTCAAGGTAAGATTGGCCAGAAGTACCCCAGGTGAAATGGCAGTGTATAACCTAGCAAGAGGAACATCCTACCACTTTGTAAAACAAATGCACATGGAATTTATTTATTTGACTTATTGTACAGGAAAACGTAGACTTATAATTATAACATCCTTGAATTTAGTTAACTACAATTGTAGTACAGTATCATGTTTTAGTATGACTTCTGTTTTAGTGAAAGTACTTAAACATTCATGTACTATATTTGAGTGAGACGAGCAGCTATACATACTAATTCTTCCTCAGTGGAAAGGAGCATTTCATCATTACAATTGAAGTTCAATTGCTGGTATTTAAGTACTATCAAATAGATTTCTTTCAACGTGATACGGTATCTGTATAAACTTCAGGGATGATTATAGTTAAACTGAAACACAGCTATACGACTTCAGGTTACCATGCTAAAATTTGAAGCTTTCTGTAATGTGCACAATAGCAAAGTTGCACATGGCATACCCGCATTATCAGGGTGAATTAAACCTAGAGTACACTGGTGTGTTATTTATAGCAAGGTATGTGTGTGTGCGTGTGTGAGGAGGTGTGACAAGTGGCTCCAGTAAAGCCAGGAGAGATCATAACCCTGTAAAGGCTTTATGATGAGGATGTCTGGATTAGGAAATAACATGACTTTTACTAAACACTTTCTAGAAAACCCATGTTCTGAATTATCACCTCTTAAAATTTGAGTATGTACTTGGAATGACTGTATATGTCTGCCCCTTTAACAACATAAAACTACTAAATTAATACTTAAAATGCTGGCCTGCTTATGTTACAATAATAAAATTTGTGTCAGTTAATTTACTGTCAATTTACATGTAAAGATTAAACTATTTTTTCTGCATTTTATGATTCTGTATACTGGAGTTTGTTAAAGATTGACATGTTAGGTGATACTGTACAAAATTGTATTGACTACCTTTAGTGAAAATCAAAAGTAAAATTCATATGTATTTCCTTTTTACACTTCCATCTAATTTCTTGACAACTTGAATAAATTTCATAGAGCCTTTCTAACATGAACTATTGTTAATTTAACTGTTGCAATAATTAAGCTTTAAGAAGTATTGTTGGTATATTTATAATTTTAAGAAGATCATGTTTGTTTCATACTGCTTATTTTTAGCTGTTCTATTGTCACTGTTACAGCTGAAGAACTTTACTAAATACTTGACATTACAAAATAACTTGCTGGGGTTGTCCTCTGTATACTGATGTTAAATAAAAATGTGTGATTGAACTGTAAATGTAGATAACTTTCAATAGTCCTTTCCACATTTGAGTTTTAACTTACCTTGCAGTGCTTAGGTGGTCTTACGCTCTCACACTGTGCTGAACAAATGGCCACAATGAAACTGTTAACTTGCCATGCTGTAAAGTAAGAAGCTGATCACATGTGTAACCTGCTCTGAGAAAATGTTTCAATTCATCTCAAGACAATGCAGATGCTTTGATGTTTAAATCTTGCTGATAAGGACATGTCTCATGGTAGCTATTATTTTTAGGACTAGAGTAACATTAAACAGAATACTTACCAAACCACTTTTCAAACTTGTTTAAACTCAGATTCAGCAGAACACAGACATGGCTGTATCTAGATTATCTCTGCACACCTGTCCGGTAGGAGCTGGGGCAGAGTGCCGTCATTCCTTCTAGGACTACAGGAGCTCTTTCCTCTGTGGACTCTGGTGCAGGGTATGTTCTTTATTCCAGCTTTAGATCTTGATGCTTACCTAATAATTGCTGAATTTACAGCCCCAAGGATATGGCTCATACAGATGATTCAAGCATTTTCTGTCTAGAAAAAACTAGTCTAGAATAAAACTCATCCGAACTAAAATTAAACTAGTCTAAAACTTAGGCTGCAGAATTTCTTGGAGCAAATTTAGGTGAAGACTTAAGATGTTGCCCTTCCATTTAAGGGGTTAGGGATTCTCACCCTTGCAGCAGTGATTCTTTGTTAACCACAGAAACAGCCAAACAAATGCTATTTACTAAAGTGTTTCAGAGGCATTTTTGAGGAATTTAAGTGTAAAAGTAGTTACTTTGGGTCCAGTATGACTGGGAGGACTCTTGTTTGTCTCTTATGCAAAAATACTCTGTAGACTAAAGCTGAGGGAATCATCTTATGTAAATTTGAGAACTTTGTGGTACTTCAAAGGTATTGATTGATCATTGTGATGATCTATACATAGAACATAGATGTATATTTAAGGACAGGGGCTAGTGGAGGAACAAAATAAAATCTGCTTGAAAGCTTCTGGAACATCCAGTTATAGCAAATGATGCAAGAAATGGTTGGTTAAATCAGTTTCTCAACAGTCAGTGTGAGCCTGAAACAAAACCCAGCTTCCACAGGTTTTGTGGTCAGAGAAGGTATTTGGCAAAAGATCTCTTGAAACATGAAGGTGTCATTTTATTTGTCCTTAATAGTATTGCACAAACTTCTCAAGGAAATAACTTGTATGATCATGTTATTTTCTGGGTTTTGAAGCTGGATTTTAGGTAGGTGCTGATCAACCTTATCAAATTCATTTGGCTCCTTTCTTCTGCTAAGACCACAGTAAACTTTACAGCTAATGCACATGGGATTGCCTTAAGTCATGCTTTTCCCTGAGGTTTTTCCTGGTTTATCTCAATTTCATTACTTTTTAAACTGAAAGTTTTACACCTTACTTTTGTAGTTTGAGGAAAGTAGAGAAACAACTGTTTCTAAGCATCTGAGCCCTTACTACTTGAATGACGCTTAAGGTCCTGTTATTCGAGCCAGGTCAGGTTTCTGCTGGCAAAAGCCTTTTTTGCATTTTCAAGCACACAAGTAGTTGCATCTTCATTTTTTTTTTCCTGTTGGACCTGCATATCTTCCATTTACCTAGTGCCACTGGACAGGTTTTTAGTTACTCTGATGGTTTTGTACTGGCCTTGAATTTGGTTTTTTTGTTGACAGTGACCTCTGTTAGGAGAAAAACTCCTTTATGTACACAGAGGAGAAGTTGCAAGTGAAACCCTGAAGCTGCTACAGTCTTTTATAAGGTCTGGTGTCAAATGGTTTATGTATTTATACTTTTGTGTAATGTTAGCAGAACAGAGAAAAAAAAAGGCAAATGGAATAAAAATTTAAAAGCCCATTTAGCGAACATACAAACTGTGTAAAGATAGGTATCAGCTTTGCTGTGTCCCCCTAAATCCCATACAAAATATTGCTCTGTAGCATGTTATGTGAATGTACAGCATGTGCTTTCCCGAGCATTTTCAGTTAATTAATTTTATTACTCCATTAGAGATTAATACCTGATTTAGTGAGTATATGCAGTTCAGAAACTTTTGCTATTAAACACTTATTCATTTGGATAAGTAACTTGGATATTTTGTGCATGCAAATCTTAAAACCAGTTCAGCTGATTTAACTACAGAATTTTAAACACATGTGAGAAATCTCACTGTGGTTTTGGGGTATTACTGCTCAAACAAGATAATGGACCATGGGCTCTTTTCTCAAGCAAGGTGTCAGTCCAGATTACTTTGTAACCCTAATTACTCCAGGAATATCACAGTTGTGGACCAGAATAAACTACTCCTGGAATATTTTTGAAATAATAATTTCCCATTATTTTATATACTGGCAATAGTAGAAATGGTTTAACAAACCAGTGCCATTCTTGTATGGGCATTTGTTAATTCAGCCATATTTTAATTGGTTTAATTGCATTAGTGAAGTGTACTATGAGACTTCTTTTTTTTCCATTGGATTGTTTGTTACGTTGGACCCTTTCCTTTGTTTTTTCTACCTTTCAATTTCAAACCAGAAAGCAGAAGGATGATCAGTTTGACATCCAGCATGTTCTGAGTGCCAGCGGAGCTGTTTCCCTGAAGGAGACATGCACTTTCTGTATCCTGCTTGTGTGTCTGAACTTGCCCTTTATTACCTAGATTAGTGAAACTATGTATGATTGCACCTTTGGCTCCAAGTAAACCTCTTCTAATTTAAATTAAGAAAATATTAACTCAGTAGCTACTGTTGACTTTTTTTCTTACTTAGTATTGTAGTATCTTCCTGATTTTTTTTTTTTNTTCTGAAATTGTGGGTTTGAGTTCTGTTTTTTTTTTTTTTTTTTTTAAATACAGCAATTACATACAGATCATTCATAGAATTAGTTTCTGTTGTGAAACCTTATGTTTCATGTCTTTGGAAAAAAGCCCCAGACTTTTGTCTGGATTGTATGTGGAATTTTTAAAAACATACCCACCCCTCTCCTCACAATCTCATAAATGGGGAGGAGGGTTTGTGTTCATGCTGCTGCAGCGAACAGACCCCAGCGATAAGTGCCATGAACCTCGGGTGCAAATGGCCTTCCTGACTGTATTTGTTATGGCTTTTCATTCCTACCCATGCCAGCCTATTTTTACCAAATGTGCAAAGTCCTGTGTGTTTCAGGAAGTCCGAGAATGCATGGATAAACAGGATAGCCCTAGCAACTAGTGCTGAAGCAGCCTGTGTTCAATATTCACAGCACTAACTGATTTAAGAAAAATGACCCCATCTGAAAGCTGCATTGCTCAGCTGTGGAGTGTCCCATTAAGATGGCAGATGGGACAGTGGCTACTTGGAGGACCCTCTCTGAGGTTGGGATGAACATTATTTTACTAAATTCCTGCCTTGGATCTCATAACTCTTCCATTTCCCATGCCTGCTAGACTTGTATGCTGACAAAATACCACTGCTAATAAAACACTACGTTTATTTCCAAAACTTTGAGCAGTCTCTTAATTTGTTCCTGCTGCTTGCTCAGTGGGATCTGTTTGTCCTTAAGCCTGAAGCTGCTGCACTGTGCAGCAGAGCTGCAGCTGTTGTGGCTCTGCTCTTCCATGGTTCCTGTCACAGCTGTTAAATGGGCCAGCTTGGCTGTTGCCATAATAAATTGCTGCAGCTTTTGTTCCATCTTTTCCCACCTGATTGACCAGACTGGGTGGTTCCATCACAGAAAGCACTGCACTCCAATGGCTTTATTCTTTCTTTACAGGCAGGAGCTTTTTATATATTTTCATAACCTTACCCATCATATTATTCTAGAGAATGTTCCTACACCTATTCCAATCCCACAGCCTTTGTATCACAGATGAGACTCTTATGGTGAACTTTTGTATCAAAACAGTAACTTTGAATTCTCACTTGCTTTTCTTATGTTGGTTTCCTATGTTACACCAAACACAACCTCATGAATAGCCTTGCTTGGAAGGCTCTGACATAATGGCAGAATTCTGTAGAATTTTTGTTGTAATCAGGACCCACTGAGAACTACCACTTCGGTGGAACTTATGTGCCTAAAAAACAAATTCATATTCTTGCTTTTCTTGTATGAACATCTAAGTTGTCTTCTGAAATCAAGTACTTGGAAGAACTCACAAACTTTCTGGTCTCTCCCATGGGAGTGAATTTCTGAATGGCCATCATAGCTTAGTCCAACTTTTGAGGCAGTACTTGCGTACATTTTTTCCATCCGCAGGAGCACAAGGATATTGGTCTTGAGGTTATTTCCACTTTGGTGTTCCCCTGGCTTGCCTGTTCAGAGTTGCAGAATTAATTCAGAGCAAGGACTGAAATATAAGGAAATCCTAGTATTCACTGAAAGCTATCTGCACTGCACCGCTGCTCTTCAAAGCAGGGAGCCTTCACAGCCTATGAGATGTAACCAGGACTGACTCTTACTTCCTAGTACTGGAAATTGTATTCTAGAGTGGCTGCTAGTTCACAGGGAATAAGGCACCACATTGAATTTGAGTATCTGCTGCCAGTTTCTAGAGGAATCCTAGGAAAATAAATAACTCTTCATTTTGTTTCCCAACAATTGGTTGTGTTACGGCATAAATCCAATACTAGAATAGTGCTTATTTCTCCTTCTGTATAGGGTGGTTATGAGCCTGTTGAAAAAGACTTGACATTATCCCTAGAGCTTTCTGTGTGCTTACAAAGCACATATTTGCATATGAACAGTTTGGATTGCTGATTTAATTAAGACTGAAAATAATACCTTTGGACATCTTTTTCCAGGGTACTTCAAAGTTGCTTAGTGGATGTAATCTTCTGACAAGAAAGACCTTCCAGTTGCTGCTGAGTTTAATAGACTTGTGAAGAATGCTTCAGTAATGAACTAGTGAATTCTGATTCAACCTTGTTATTTTCCAACAAAACTTCCCTGGTAAAAATTTCTGAAGTGCTTCAGTGGCTTGTTTGCTCTAAAGTTCTGCCTTCTTTCACCATCTAGTCCTTAACTAATAACTAGGAAACTTTTTGTTCTCATTAAATAGGCAGGATCTTTGCACACCCTGAATGTCAAGTGTAAAGAACAACCCACTTCAGTCTACCTCAACAGTATTTGAATCAGATATTCCCTACATAAACAAATACAATTAAAGGTGTTCAGGTTCTTTCAGGTGGTCTATGGAGGGCACCAAGTTAAGTGCCATGTGCTTTGTTATATATAAATGTAATATGGACCATGTGCAAATATACACACAGAGTCTGCCATAAATCCTGCAAACTATCCAAGTTCATGACGTGTCTGAAATGATCAGATGGTTTTTTAAAAGGAAGGGCTTGGTTGTAACAGAAACTTGATGACTTGAATCCAGTCAGTCTGGCCCTCTTTCCCCTCTTTCTGCCTCATCTGAGGTCAGGGTTTACTTCCATCATCATGATCTCTCGGTTCTTGGATCCAAGTGTGAAAGAGCTCCTGTAGATTCTGAAGTAACATAATTCTTGTATGCTAATTGCTGCCTGATCTTGTCTAGTTTGATGGATCTGAGTCCTGGGATCTTAACTTTGAGGTAAGAACATAAGCTGGGAGCTGCTTAGAGGAGTTGCAGAAAGTGCATTTATCATACCTACAAGGTGAGGAGTTGCATGGGGATACTTGCTGGTGTGCTTCCAGCTGCCAGTGTGCTTCCAGCTGCCAGCGTGCTCCTAGGCCTGCTGGCACTCCGTAAAACTAACTAATGACCTTATAAGAAGGCTAAATTGTATTTTGACATTAAGCTTTTCCTAAATAAGCCTGATAAAGTTACTTTTATGTGAATGATTAAAAATGGGCTGCTATGCATAAATCTGAAATGGAGTCTGTCCATTGGTACCCATAGGTCTAATCCATAAAGTGTAGTTGCCTTAATCCGGAGCAGCAGCCTCTGTGTAGTGAGGGTTACCATGCAGTCGTGGAGCTGCGTGTGAAGTAAGTCTCTTGATTTGAATGGCAGGGTAGTTAAAAGAGCTGGTAACAAGTTTTTCTGAATGTGAACTTAAATTGTAATGGGAAATCTTTACTGAACTCTTGTAAGCGTTTCATTCTGTTGTAAAATTACCAAAACAAATTATTTGTTTAGACGATCTATTTTTCTATTCAAAGCTTGTAATACTCAATCACATATAAGAGATGGAACATTTCCCTGTGTCAGGTCAAGTGTCAAACATATTGATACTGGAATAGGTTTGTTTGTCACCACCCCACTAAAATGCTGATCACTTCTCTGGTGTATGATTTTTGAAGTTTCACAGTTCACAATGACTCCAAGTGCAAGGTAGATTAAACCAAATGCTGGGATCAGATCCATTCCGTGTCATAAATGCACACATTTCTTCCTGACTGGGAGCTCTTTGTGTGCTGCTTGGCTGAGACCTTGGCTGAGGTGGCTTAGAGCCTTTGTAGGAGAGAAGGTGCTGATGTTTGAAGTAAGCAAGTGTTGGTAAAAATCAATTGTACTCATTGTAGGTTCAGGTTAAGAACTTTATAAAATTCATATCAGGTTCTCTTGCTGGATTAATGTAAACTGCTTTGTTTGCAGGGTTTATTGTCATCCCAAAACCAGGCCAATTCTCCAAGTGGAACTGTAGTATAGCCATCACACTACTGCTAGCAAATCTCTGAACACAGGACAAGAAGTAATGACAGTGGAACCAGGAGCTGTTCTTCAGGCAAAGAGCATCACAAATTATAATGTGGCAGAGTGTAAACATGGAATTATGTGAATCACATAGTGACTTGCAAAGGACAAATGTAAGGCGTTCTCACTACAGCTGATCCTGCTAGGCTGCTCACCCAAGGAAGAGTTTGCATGGAAGAAAAAGCAAAAAGCTTCCTTTGGTGCTGCAGGAAAAGGCAGTAACATTTTTGTTTTCTTTATACTTTTCAAGTCCAGTGTAATTTAATCTCTCTATAAATATATAAATAAAAGATATATATATATAGTGTAAAATAAGATATGTTTCTTAAATTCAAGTAAGTTCAATGGTTAAACTAGTACTTCACCATTGTTTATTTTGCACTGATTTTTTTAACCAGAGATGGCTAGAAGACAGCCTGGAATGCACTCATGGAAAATGAAAGTCATTACTTTCTGGCTTCAAAATGTTTTTCAGGAAGATGGATGCTGCAATCATAGATTTTTTTAAAACAAAATTGTTTTGCACTTAAATAGTTTAATGCTAATAGAGAATTACTTTAAAATTGGTGTCCAGACACCAGAAAAACTGTTGTGGAGAAAAGATCCTTTGTATCTATTAAACATTTATTTTAATATTGTTGTTTCCAACTGCAATTGGCTCTGTATTATATGTATAAATAATGTAATTCAGTGATGGGGGAGGGGAGTAATGGATCATTACACTAGAAATTCTCATTCATTTAAGAAAGTGATATTTCTAATTCAGAAAATACATATTAAACTATATTGAATATGCATTTTTGTTTACTTTCTGTTCAAATCCAATCACTTTTGATGTAACCAATTCTTTGTTGAATTAAATGTTTGGTACAGAAATACTATCTAAACTTTGTAAAACAAATTCCTTTCAAAAATATCTCATCTAGAACATTGCTTCATATTTAATAGAATTGAATTTCAATTAGAAAAGTGAAATACAGTTGTTCTGTTCTTGTTGTTAATGGCTTATCTTCAAGCACATCCTGCAGTTTAAATACATCATACACCAGCAATCTCACAGAGAGGCAGCTTCACGGGGTAAGGATTTTATCATGTAGTCCCGTGCATTTGGAGCTGGGAAGTGGAAGATCCCACAGTAGTAGCTGCACACACTTTCTGACTTGTCAGTCAGAAACTGGGTAAACATACTGGAGTAGCATTTCTGAGACTCATTTGTCTTACATCAGGCATCTCATTTATAATTCAGTGGTCTTAAACTGGTGTGATAGGGATAGGCATATCCATGGATTTGCAGAGGTTAATGCTGCTTGTCTAAACACTTGTCATTTTTAATCAGTCCACACACCATTTAACTTGTTTTCAGTAGTGCTTGCAAAGATTAACCACCCATGTCCAGCCCCAGAATGACAGAAAATAGAAGTATCCATCATATGCTTCCCTTTTTCCTATGTAGCAATGGTCACAGTAGGGATTTGCAGAATCCTGCAGGCAGAATGGAGCAGAGGCTGCTTGCCCGGGACCATGAACTTGCCCGAGGGTGCATGTGGTGTATCTGTGGGCACATGTTAATACCCTTCCTGCTCTCCAACAATAAAGCTGGGTAGAATTTTTTTAATTACAAGTAAACTTAAGACATTTTCTGGCACGAGAAGTGATTTGTTTTCAGGAAATGAATGAACATTTGGGGAGAAGCAACGGCAGTAGCTTGTAACTAAGTCTTATCCTTGCAATGCAGCCAGCATGTTGAGAACTGCCAGATCAGTTTATAAGCCGGGAATTAGTTCCCTACTTTATTCAAGATGGAGCTGTGCTTTACCATTCTTCTCTATCTTCTTCTATAATACGAGGAATGGGGAAAATACTGAAACTGAGCAGGATTATTTTTCAGAAGTTCTGTTTTATTAACACAGTGGGTTTAACTGTTAAAATACAGATAAACCTCATCACTGAAAACTAGTGTAGTTATCTCCCCGTAGACTTCTTTTATGTAAGTGCTTCATATGGTCTGAGTCAAAATGAAACAGTTGAAAAAATAGGCAATAACTTTAAAAGACTTTTTTCCTTCAGCTGGAAAAATACAAAACCAGTAGGGAAAGAATTGCAGTATCCAACATCAGGGTAACAACAGCAGCTACTCCCATCTGCGTTGGCAGGGTACGTCCCCACCACAAATCGTAGTTCAGCAGCACACAAGGAATGTATTTGGGTTTTCTTTTTTCAGCCTCTTCTTTACTATTAGGGCAACCATCTAGAAGCTTCAGTTGCCCATACCACACTCTATTCCACATGGAAAAAATTATTTTAGTAAGAAATAGGATACTAATAACTTACCTGGAAAGAACTTATGTCCTCTACTGTAGATACAGCTTTTAATAAAAATCTTTTTCCTAATACATAAAAAAAAAAAAAGTGAGCGGAACACAGATAATCTCAGTATGGAATTTTAGCTGGAAGAATGAGGGTAGGAACCATACTTGCCAGTTTGTAGTTCAAAGTTGGGTGTATTCTAACTATAAAGCAGGTGGGAAAATTCAAGTTTGCCTATTCATCCAAGAGCCAGGGAAGTGTAAGTTGTCTCCAGAGCTTTAACAGCAAAGAACTTGTTAGGAAATAAATATCCTTGAAGCACTGTATGTGCCAAACTGAGTAAGATCCACCTGAAAGTGTAAAAGAAATGAAGAAAGATTCCAATGTGGTCCTTCACTTCAGATTTGCAATTTTATAGCAAAAATGATCTGTTGAACATGAAATTGCCATTCTCATTATAACAGCCTGACAGCCCCAGGTACACAGTATGTGATAATACACAAGATGTTACTCTGGTAGCCTTTTCCCTCCAGGTTAAAACTTACCAAAATTATGACTTCATCTTCTTCCTCGTGTATGAATAATCACCTATCTGATATATGAATTAGGGAAGCAAACAGTGGCAATAACACTTGAAATTAGAAAGGTACCTTGTGCATACATAATTTGATGGAATTTTTTATTTTTTAGTCAAATTACTTGAACTTCAGCATCTGTAGTTTGAGGCTTCCAGAAAAAGATTACAGGAAGCAAGCAATACAATTAATATATCTCCATCAGTTTTGATAATCTGAGCTTTCATTTACTGTATAGTGCTAGGTAAGAGAGCTCTGAGTCAGAACAATCCATCAAATGTGGGTAGTAGGATTTGTCCTCTTTTTTGTAAGAAATTAACAAGAGTGGATAGCAAGCTCACTTGGACTGAGTTAGTTACCTATTTTTAGACCATCAGTTTTAATGCTACTCATTATGCTCAACTCCAAATATATCAGCACTAAGCAACTCACCATCTTCCTCTCTAGAAAAAAACACTGGATAAGCTCATGGCACGTTTTGCTCAGTGTTCCAAAGGTAAGAACTTGGAGGTTACTGTTGCACTGTGTTGCCTATAGACCTGCAGTCCTTAATTTCATTTTCTAAGTGTAGCATCACACCTTTCTCATATCTATCTATCTATCTATAAAAAACCACTATGGTAAGTATTCAGACAAATACTGTATTGTCTTATTGTTGAAGTTCTCTGTTTTATCAGTATGAGCTGCTAACATGAAAGCATGACAGAAGTGGGGAGATGATTCACTGAAACGTAATAGAGCAGGAAAACTAAGCCAGTCACTGTGGTTTTACATACTTTCACTGCACTTTGAGCTACTGTGTTCAGGAGAACACTTTTTGCTTAGAACTGGAGGAAAGCAGCATCCATGCAGTAGGAGTTTCAGTAAAATGAGGAAGAGCAGTTAGCTGTACCACTGTGTTCTGCTGTTTCCCTTTGTTACAATGCTCTCATTCTACTGGTGTAAAACACTTCCTCCACTAAAACTTGGCTTATGTATTTGTTCAGTCCTGGTAAGAGAAATCTGCTCTTTGGCACACCTAATACAAGTAGCAGTAGAGGTTTCCCTGCAGAGCCTTGTTCAAATACTTTTGCCTTATTTTATAAGAATTCTTCCCAGGGCTGGGATGTTTTTTCCATTCTTGCTATTGAGATTCTGAAAGTTTGCTGTGAAGAAATGACATAAATTGAGCAATGGTGCATGATGCAGGTGCATGATATTCAACTTGGATAGTCAAATTTGAATCAATATCAAATACTCCCACAGTCTGCACCACATTTACCTGCGAATATTTTCACATTTTCAAGAATCTCCTTGAATCTCATGTGTATCCTCTGTACCTTATGTGATAGTAATACCATCTTCTAAACATGAAGATAAACATCAGGTAGACAAGTGCTTTTAAGCAGTAGATGTCAAAAGGATTAATAAAAAATTCAAGCTTCATGAACTTCTCCACATGGAAAAGCTACAGTGTGGAATTTGGGCATGCTCAAAGTTGTCCAGAACCTGAACAAGGATTAGGATCTAATCCAGTCACAACAGAACACTGTAAGTGTTGAGATGCCTCTTCTTACAAAAACAATCAACCAATCAACAAACCACAGCAAAAAAAAACACTTACTGGAAGACCTCAAAGTAAGTGAAAAGAATAATTATTTTCACAAAGGCACAGCGCTGTGGAATCTCAGAAGAAGAGCTGAGAGCAGGCGTAATTTTTACTCTTACAAGATCTTTATGTTAACCTGTATTTTACTGCATTGTTTGAGCTGCATCTTAACTGGTTAGAATAAATAGTTTGTCTGGATCTGGAGCATCAATCTCAAATTGATGCATAAGTGTTGGCTTAGTGACTTGGATGTGATGTGCTCCCCCCAGTTGCTCCATTTTCCATGGTGCCTCCCCACAGCAGGGCCTCTCACACAAAATGCCCTTTGCCTCCTGCTTATGGCTGGGTTTTTGAACAGCAGCACCAGAGCCCAGTGTTTGGTTATGGAAAAAATGATGATCACTTCCCAGTTATGAGCAGAGTAACTTTTATAACTATAAAAATGTCAAAAAAAGTTATTTGCTGAACTTGCCTTCCATGCACACTTGGTAGGCAGAAGATTTTTAACCCCCAGACAAGTATGACTTTCACAGACTTTTGTTTTCTAAATAACAAAACTGTTCTGTAACACATCACCAAATTTAAGTATTGCAAATTAATTAATGCAAATTTTTAGATCTCAGGAATTTTAAAGTCAGTGGTTTCAATTTGGAATAAAGATTCTTTCCTAGTAAGATAAGATATTGCCTTTTAACGTCTACCTTATATAGCAATCAGAAACATTCTATTAAATTGTTAGTGATGATCTGTGTGCCAGATTTCTGAAGCATGATCAGCTATGTGTTTTTACTGCTCTTTAAAGCAACTGGCTGCAATATCAGCCCCTGTTAAGACTTTTGATTAATGTTAAGATCAATGGCTTGAAGCAAACTGTGACTACGTTTTACTTGCTTTTGAATCAGATAAAAGGTTGGTTTAGCTTTAAGTTATAGTTACATAAAAATATTCAGCAGTTACAAAAACTGCATTAAGTATCTCATATGATTGTATAATTTGCATTCTCAGTAAAACCTGAGGTGGAAGTTACTGAATAGAGGAGGGGAATAATTTCCAGAGCTAACGGAAAAGAACCCAACCAAACCCTTAAATCTAAAAAAAAATACAGCAGTTAGCTGTCATTTGTAATACAGTTTGAAAACTTAAATTCTGTAGATAACATTCCATTCCTAATACTTGAGCTCAAAGAATCCTTTCATGTTATTTTTAACTAACCTCCTCCTCCACCAGGTTCTAAAAGGAACAAGTACTTAGGAAGTTCAATGCAGAATACTCTCTGTACTCTGTGAGAACAATGCTTTAATTAAATATTGACCCCCTTCAGGAACAGAATATCAAAATGGTAGGAAAGCAGCCCTCAAACCTTGTGGGGTTTTCCTACAAATTGTCAGAGCAACACAAAATCAGGCACTGCTGTTCTTGTTAGATCTCTAACAACAGAAGCATGGCTGGGTCTCTGTCACTGCATAGCCAGGCTTTTCCCCACTTCTACTCCTTCTATAGCAGGCAAATGGAACTGTTTCAGGGAAGACTGAAGTGCCTTCTGTTTCTCAGACTGTTGAAGAAACAACAGAAGTTTCAAATGTGCTTCAGTGGGCAAGTGAGAGTCTACACCTCAATGTTTCATCCAATAAATCTGACAGACTGGAACACAGGGGTTCCACCACCTTCCTTACATCCCCGGAAAACTGAATGCAATGTAGGAGTAGGACAGGAAGTCAATTTGGCTACTCCAGGAAAATTTAATTTTGGTAATTCTCCCAGAGGATGCCAATGTTGTTGATTCGGTTTTTTTTTCCTGGACGTTCCTAAGAGAATGATTTTAAAATAAATAAAAAAGATTCAATTTCTTTCTGAGAATATCTTAAGGAATACAATTAGAAGAGAAAACCCAAATAATCAGAAATAAAAAAACTCTCAGCCAAATACAACTTTACCTCAGTCCTTTTTAAAAATTACTTGCCTTACGTGATGTTTCTTGAAATCTTGCCCAAAGGAACTTCTTAGAAAACCTACACTGATGAACCTCAGAACTAAATTAGTGGAAAAAGTGGCTTCTCATATAGAAGGAGAGTTCATGCTTTCAAAGCTGACTGCACAGCAGAAAATAATTTATAATTGTTCTTTGGTAGTTTGTAGGGGGTTTTGAGAGTTCTTTTGAGAAAAACCAGTATTTGAAAGTTTTCCATGTAGTACTAACTTCCACTTCACCTTGCTGATACAGCAAGTGAATACGAGTATTTTTCACATAGCTGATATATAAACAAAGTTTTAGTTTGTCAGAATTTTGAATCCAATTTTAATTATTTTTTATTTCATGTCAAATACATGCTTAGAATTTTCCCAGATATCGACTATATACAGGATAATTAAGTTTTTTTTTTTTTTAATTTTTATTTGCTCAAAATGTAGACTGAAGCCCTGAAAAGGCAAAAGCGTAATTCCTGTCTCTGCCAGAACTTCATCTGGAAAACTCTTTAACTCAAAGGCAGACATCAAAAATGGAATGATGATATTTAAAAATAAAGGTGGAGCTGACCCTTTAAGTAACAGCAACTCTAACTAGAGTCTACTGAGGGGATTATGAGGTATCAGAGCTAAATTTTAAGTCGTGTATGTTAGGGATTTGGGGGGAGGGGGAACTGCATCAGACCAAATAAAGATCTGTGTTTAGGCAGACTGAATAAACCCAAGTAATCAGCTTAAGTAAAACATTTGTTTATAGCTAACAAGCTCAGTGCTACAAATTACTTTCTCTAAATGGGCTGGCAGTTCTTCCACTTAAATACTACCTGTCTTGGACTTGCCTTTGAAATTTGCCACAAATACTGAGGTACTTGCCCTGATGTATTTCCTACTAGTCTTAATTTTTTGTGCATAGTTAAAGCTTCTGTACTAGCTGCCTTAAAAAGGTCGGGGCAAAAAGAAAAATAGAGACAAATACCAGTAGTGTTTTGGGTAAGGTTTGGACTCAATGCAAAGAACTACGTTGACTGAATCATGTTCATTGTCGACAAGCCAAGGACTAGCACTGGAAACAAATTTAATTTTACTCCACTTGAAACACGGACACAACATTCCCCCCATCTTTTGATTTTAGTCTTCAAAACTGAAGTGATTTGAAGTCACTTGCCAGAATTCTTGAAAATAAGGGTGCTGTAAGGCTTGATGGGCAGCAGTTCTCTCATTGGGGTCATATTTTAGCATTGCACACAGAAAATAGAAACCTTTGAAAGGCAATTTGTGCACAATAGAAGATTTTCCTTTTCCTTTCTTTAAAGGGAGGATTCAAAACTCAAAATTCTTGACTTGTGTTAAACAAGTTAAGAGAAACATTTATTCATGCATATTCAGAGAGGATTACAGTTTACTGAAAAGAAAGAATTCACTTGATTTAAGTAATTGTTCATTAGAGAAAAGTAAGTAGTACTTGAAAAAAACCCTTTTCTTCCCTAAAAATTTATGTCATTGGCCTTAAAGGTACTAAGGAAATAAAAGGCCAAGTAAGGCTCAGATTTCCTCTGCTCTGCCTGTAAGGTTCATTAATGAGTGACTCTCTCTGGGTAGAGATAGAAGACACTGATCTCGGGTCAGCGCAGATTCAGGTTTTTGTGGTGGTTCCCTGAGCAGAAATTGCACACAGCTGTACAGCTCTATTGTGGATATTGAAACAGTGATATTAGTAACTATGGGAATACATACTTACTGCTTGAACTTCTGGAGTTTTGTTACCAGGAGTGCCTGTAACTTCATGGATTTTTGAAATGTGATCCAGCTCACTAGATCCAAGAAAAAGAGGCTGGAAACTGTAAGGCAAGAGATGGTATTAGCACTAGAGAAGACATGGTTAAACTGTCACTCTTGATTTAAAAAAAACCTTTTTTTATGAGGAAGAGAGCATGTTAGAATTATTTGTGGACAGTTTAATACCCATCAGGAACTGGAGGATAATGTGAGCAGCAGAGCAACACAGCTGCTGGTTTGCATTGAAGGAGTAGCTTGGGTTATTAAATGGAAATCTGTAGCTTCCCTCTCCTGCTGGTTTGGGGCAAAATATGTAAAGAGAACATCCCTTGTGGTGAAGGGCAATGGGTCTGGGATTGTGTTTGTTTCTAGTAAAGTGGCAGATCCTAAAAGACAATGTGTTCTCCTTGTTTTAAAAGACAGCAGAATCAAGCAGTCCCTCTTGCTGTGTATGCACATAGAAATGTATTTGTAACACTCCATTCCTACACAGGTTCTTTGCAAGCAGCAAAGACGGTAATTTGAACTGCATTCCTGAGCTTGATCCTCAGTTAATGTAAAACTTGCACAGAGTCATTGAAAACATTGTTACCATATTAAAGCAATCTGACTTTAGTCAGGTCCACTAACATTTATTTCCTGCACATGTTGCTTTCTTCTTTGGGCTTATAATTTAAGAAACACTTCAGTAGCACCACATGACTCTTGAAAGCAAAACACTCAGCCCCTTTGTAGACATGAGAAACTTCACTTTAACTGTTTGCAAATTCAGTCAGACAGCTGGCTGCACACTCCTCTGAGTGTCTTCATAAAGCCTAGAGTAGAGGAAGGCGAGAAAAGATCTGATTCACATTATGCAGCTGCATCAAGACATGCAGCTGGGACTAGCTTCTGTGTGAACTAAAAAATGTGCTGTCTTTGAATGTAAAATTGTAACAAAGTGAAGAACAACTGTGCAAGCCACTGAAAAGTGCGATCCAGGAATCATGATTTATAGGGAACAGAAAGAGGGAATTTTGCCCTCATGGTGAGACAACAAGATTTGAAAGATCAGCACGGCTGAGTAAAAGACTAAAAGTTCTTACACAACGTGGTGTAAAGCATAAAGGCTTATGCAACCACTCAACAGCAACAACTGCAGGAGGCACTGAAAAAGAAACCTGTCCATAATTGCCTTAAGTTTGGCAAGACTGTATCTCTTTCAATTCAGTAATTTCCAATAAACATCCCTCCTTTCTCTCTAAACACACCTGTAAAGTCTCTGAAAACATTTAGCGGTTGTAAAGAGTGAAATTTTTTACATTAAGCTGAAACAACAAGGAAATATTTTTAAGGTTTGGCTCTTTTTCCCTAAGAAAACTTAAGTTTGCAGCATGTAATTTTTTTACAAAGCTACAAAGCCCAGCTGATTCAAGCTGAAATAAAAAAATGTAGCATTCTTAAAGCTTTTGGTCCCAATTTACTTTGCAAGAGTACTGCCACATTTGGGATTTTTCTTTTAACAGTTTTCTGGCTGGAGAAGTAGAAATGTTTCTACAAGTTAGCAGGCAAAGCATAATGGTTGTCATTTAATGTGATGGTGATGGCAGCAGCTGCACTTGCCATGTGGAGGAGGAAAGAAGCAAAGCAAATGTTATCAGTCCTGGTTGCATATCAGAGACAGCAGTGTGGGAGGAGAATAAAGAACTGCTGCTGTTGCTAGGGCACAAAGATACTGGAGAAATACTCATGGTGGGTATTTTTCCTTTTTCCTTGAAGACCAGTGACAATTTTTTTGAGTTATAGTTTCATCATTACCAAAAATCTTAAAAGACTTTAATTCGTGTTTTCCTGAACTCTTCCTTCATCAGAACCTGATTTCAAAATATACCAGCACACAAGATCTTAATAGCACAGGGGTCTTAGACACACTATACTGTAAATCAAAGTCGTAAATCAGAGGGAGGGTATTCTCTAATCTCTGTTTTTGCAGAAAGTATTAGTAAGTCCAAAAAAAGCAGGAAACATTCTACCATTAAGTGCATTAACAAGACTGAGGGTAGTCTGTGATGCTCATGAGAGGAAGTGAGCCATACCCTTACGTTAAGGCGACCAGGAGGCTTTTCCTAGGGTGCATGGTTCTGTTAAATTAACCTATTCCAGTTTGAATTCCCCGGTTGGCTGCTGGCCTTGGCCCCCTCGTCACTCCCCCGGGGCTCTCCCATTGGTCCCCGCTCCCTGATCCCGCCTTCTCCCCGGCCCCGGGAAAAACCCAAAGTTAGCCTTGTTCTCGTATTTGCCTCTGAACCTTCGACAGTGAAGATGCAATAAACCCTCATGCCGGAATGGAAGCAAATACCCTCCCTGACTCTTTGCTACTGACTTAATACTGAACCTGCCCAGGCTTCTGTGGGAGCACGCAGGACCCCACAGAGCCAGGAAGGAACGGTATTACTCTACACAGAGATAAAGCAGAGAAAATTACATTTTTACTAAATATGAAGCCATCGGAAAAATGTTCAAAAATGTTTCTTCGTAATTCACTTTTGTTTGTACTGTGTTCTCTTGAACTGCTTTATTACTAACCTGCCATCGGCTGAAGAGAGGGCCAGACCATGCTGGATTACTGCCTCATGAACCCTGCAGACTTAAGCACAGAAGCTTCTTCTACAAATCCATGGAAACGAAGATCATATTACCCAAACCACATGCTCCTCATTTGAGCTATTTACCTTTGATTATCTTGATTAATGATAAGCAAAACCCTCCACTGAACACTGTACCTTGTGATTTCATAGAAAACACAGCCAGGACTCCACATACCAATTTAGTAACTATAGTGCCCATTTGTAAGCAAACATTCAGGTGCTCAGTACCAGCGCAGGGAGGTACATTCCCTATGTGCCTGCTGAGAATAGATACTCCTATAAGATCCAAAATCTCTTAACTTCAGGGTGTTCTGCTGCAAAAATAAGTAATTTCCACAAATTACAAACAGTAAAATATTCAAGCAATGACTGTAAAGTAATCATCATAAAAGAAATCACAGATTACTTTAAGAGGAAGCTTTCCAAAATCCAGGGATAGTAGTATCACAGCAGTAAAGCTGCATTAAAATAGTAAGTAGCTCTAGGTATGAAGATATCTGTGTCCATAGTATGTAATGCAAATACTGTTCTGTACATCATGAAAAGAAAGGCCTAAGAGCATAGGGACTATCACAGAAGGAAAGGCTACTAAATAGGACATCTGGATTAAGTTATTAGAGTTCTTCTGTTTAGCAGTGATATAATAGGTGGCTTTGGCTTCTCCTGTATTCTTCTATGACTTAAAAGAAAAATTTATCTTCAGAAAATAAAATTTCATTAACTGAATTTAAAAATCCTTGCTTTTCAAACATTAGCAAAATAACTTTCTAAAACTGTCAGGAGAGATGGTTACAATGAAATCTGTAAGCCACTATCCTCTGCTCTCTTTGTATGTGTAACTTCCACTAAGTGTAGGAATTGAATGTAGAAACAAAGAGCTGCAAAACAAAACCCTATTTCTTGTGTCTAGATTAAGACAGAAAGGAAAATATATATTAAGAGTGGATAAAGAACAGGTTTTTAGGTTGGAGGGAACACATGCAGGGTGTAATGCATCTCAGCCATTTCAGGTTTTAGCCAATAACAAAATTGTTTGTTCATTCCCCTAGATCAGGAATACAGTAACCATCTATGTATTTCTTAAAAAACTTTACTTTCATTAATGAAGAAACATTACCTTCTCTGAGTAAAGAGAAAAATACTTATATACTTCACTTTTAGTTAAATATCCTCACATAAAATTAATTACCTTTATTATTATGTTTTCTGGTTGCCCATCTCTCTGAAATATTCCATTTCTGTACTAATACAAACACAGCAGAGAGAAGAATTGAGTAAAAAGATATACATTATCGGTGCTTCCAGTTATTTGTAAAAAAACCCCAAAACTTAAAGAAACCAGCATTTTTTTCAAACTTATCAACAGAATAGTAAAAAATTAAATTTTGCCATCATGGTGAGACAACAGCTACAGATATGGGAATGGGCAAGTCCAGGAAGGAGAGGCCAGGCTTTCTGCTTCTGCTCTCACCAGGGCTACCAGAGGATTGCAAGGGCCATCCCCTCCCAGGAGGGCTTCCTGCAGCAGGTACTAGAGCTCCTTTGGGATGCTCTGGCTGCCTGCTGCCTCCCAGGACTCTGCTGTAGGCAAAGATGTATCTGGGCCATGGCCTTTTCTCCGCCTGCAGTAGTCTGCTGCTGCCCCAGACAATTCTGTCTCTGCTTAGAGATGACCCTGAAATAAACGTATGCTACGTTTGCTGTAAAGCTGTTGCCGAACCAGGTCTTTTACCTATGTACACAATATAGAGATTTGCATAACTGGTACATGTTGTTCCTAATTTTTTTTTTCAGGCGTCGGCTTTCTCCTTCCTAGAATAAAATTTCAGGTTGTGTGAGTCCTTTTTAGTAAAGAACAGAATACAAATACCATAGTCTTCAGTTTCCCAAGGTGCATTGATATCACCTTTTTCAATTATACTACTTCTGTAATTTATAACTAGCTTTGTAATCAATTTTCCACTCAACTTCTGACATAATTTATATTTCAGTATGCAGCAGAATAGCTCAGCTAACAACTGTCAATTCAATACTCTGTAAGATGCCTTAGTTTCTACTGCATGTATTACTTGCAGTATCTATTTCCTCAAGTTCTAGCAGAACTGCAATACATCACTTCTAAATATCTCATTCCCTCTCTACTCAAAGTAATTGTCCTTAAGGCTGAAGATTTGTATCAATCACCTCAAGTTACTCCAATGGTTAAATGACTGATTCACATCTGAATTGCAAATTAAAGGCTAACCTATGTAGTTTAGCTTCCTGTTGCCGTTAGGCAATAATTACAGTTATAAAATTCATCTATTTTTCAGAGCCATTTAGTAACTGCTCAGCTTTTTTCTTTTATAGGCTCCAAAGGCCTTTTAATCTTGCTGTAATACCTTTATGTAATGCTGCAATGCCATCAACGGAGGCAGAAATGATCACATTTTTGAAAAACAAAGCAGGTACTGATCTGCATGATGACAGTAGTATGAGTAATTGGCTGGGGAGGAGGAGGGAGATTATCAGGACAGTAACTCATTGAGGCCAGAGCGCCAGCAGCCAGTGGGATTTGTGTTCCCAACTGATTACAGTGCTCCTCCAGGCAGCCACATAATCCACTGAGCAGGATTAGATCACAAAGCACTTGGAACAGAGTACCATTTACATCGGGAACTGTAGTAGTAGTGCTCCTGTAGAGATAAACGGTGCTTTCAACATCAGGATTTTTGTCATTTATAGTGGAAAAAATATTATAAAATGCTGCTATCCAAATCAATTTAGATTGTTATTCGTATTTAAGGAATCGGGCCTTCATAAAAAGAAGTCATGCTCAGTTGCTTTTTTATTACATGTCACTAGTAAAATCTGGAGCAGATGCTCTTCTGCTTCCAGATTTATCATTGGAGAAACGTTATTTGGCAGTAATGGTGAAGTGAATCCTAAGGCAGTGGCACTTGAAGCTTCTATCATTTCTCTTGCGAGATCCTCCACACCTCTCAGAGCCCCTTTTTTCTTTGCTTTAAATGACCAAACTGCTGTTGATTAAACAAAGGGCAAGACTGTTTTTCAGTTATTAAATCCTTCTGCTAGAAATTAACAGCAAGAGAATTAAGACTTTGTGTAAAGACAAATAGCCTTATCTTGATTGAAGTAAAATGCATCTCTTGGTTTTTTAAGGAAAAAACCAAAAGTATCAGCTTTCCACATTAGTAACATTACAGTGAACTGTCCTCATAATTACAGAAGTGTCTCCGTACTCCTTGTCAAATTAAAAATTCATTTTCAGTCCACTTCAGTTCACTTTCCTATTATATTCTATGATTTGACAAGCTCCACCCCATGTGCCACTACCTTATACAACATTAAAAACAAGGCACTGTATCCCGGTAAACACAGTCCAGAATCAAAATTCAGACCATAAAGAAGAATCAGCAGTTTACAGAAGTTCAGGTAAACCCAGATTAATGTTCAAATAATCCCTAACTGCAGCAGATTACTATTGAACACAGATTTCATTTTGAACTGATGCACCATGCCATAGGAAAGGAGGTTACTACAACTAGGCGGTGTGAAAACAATCTTCTTCTGGAAAACTTTGAAAGAAATTGTATTTTAAAATTTAAAAAAAAAATCTGAACATACTGAAACGATGATTCTAATTTTCATCTGAATACCAGGCTAAATATAGCAAACCCAAAATGTCTTATTAAAATCAGTACACACTAATGTCTACTTCAGCAATCAGCAAACAACTCAATTTTCTTCTCACATTCTTATCTAGGTCAGAAACAGAGTTACTCCTTTTGTTAGAGATCTGAATACTCAGTGTTACCAATGTCATGTTCAGGAGCAAGTCTTTATTCTATTACACTGAATGACAGTTGCATGTTCAGTTATTTAAATTCATCTCCCAACTGTTAAGACATTACAAATTCTTAATTATTCATTTTAAAAAATCCTCTTTTACTTATGAATTGTAAGCCCCTTTATCTGCTGTATACAATTCCTTTACTGTTTACATAAGCTCTGGTTTTAAATTAGCTTTCGTTCTAAATTTTTTTGTAGCAACTCTTCCTTAAGCTTTATGGTCTCCGACCTGCTTTGACGAACAGCTCCAGAATTTTTAAATATAGGAGGTATCAGGGAACAGTGTTATTTTATAAAGAAAACTTAGTGAAAGGCTTTTTTACTAGGTATAAAAACTGAAAATCCTTATTTATTGATTCAATAGTTTTGAAACAAATGGGAATAATTTTCTTATTACCTCACTGCAGCCCTGACCTAACAAAGAATCTGTTTAAGTTTTATTTTTTGTTACATAAAGAAATTATTTTGTGTTTTGCAGTCAAGGTTGTTTGACTGTAGAATAGATGGCTATGGACTTGACTCACGGGAAACCTGCATGCACCCATGCCTTAAACAATTGATTATATTCCACTGGCAAGAACTAAAGGGTAAAGCAGTACGGCACAAAATTCCCTATGAGTTTTATAATCTGTAACAGTGACCAACCAAGGGAAAAATAATTAATTCCACTTTGTGATCTACACAAGGAGAGTTTGTGTGTTTCTTAAGCATATGCTACATACCTTTTATCAGCTCATAAATATTCATGAACATAAATTCACATAAAAGTGAAAGGGAGCCAGAATTTTCATCACTGCAGAAACAAATAAGGAGACTTTAAGCTAGAAATAAAACTTACACATTGATTTGTACACAGTGTAGAAAAAAAGTACTTAGTTTAACCAGTATTAAATTGGACTTTTTTATTTTTAATTGATACTGTCTCACAGAAGTTTTTAAACTTAAGTCAGACGTATCATAGTTTTAGTTTATACTATCCAAAGTGCCCACTGCAGAAGTTAACTGATTTACTCTGTGAAGCTTTTTGAAGACATGTTTTCTGGGCATATCACACTGTTCAGTATCAAGAAATTTCCAGTAAATTAACTGATACAAGCTTACAATAAAAGAGGGAAGCCATTACACCATATGTGAAAATACTTTGTACTTAGATCTCCAGTAGTGTTCTATTGCATGGAAATGAGTACCTGTCTGGAATCACTGTTTTGCTGACAACAGCAATTTAAAGTATAATCATGATATGATGTAAGACATCTGACACTTTATTTTCCATTTCACTGCCCTGCAGAGGCAGACAACTTTAAGTCTTCCATTTTTCTTGTAAGATAATTGCATTACAGTACATCTCCCCTGCAATGTTGTGTTAACCCAGCCAATAAAAGGTTGAGGGTACAATCTGCAGTTCAGCTTGCAGACAGACTGCAGGAGCTCAGCAAGCTGGCTGGCCAGCTGGATTACTCTTGGTTAACACCACAGCAGCTGAGGCTGAGAATTCCAGAAAGCCAGACTGCTGACACGATTAGTGACTTCCCATGTATTTGAAGAAAATGGGCCTGGCAATAACAGTGTAGTACCTGAGCCTTGAACAGAGAAATAAGACAGCCTGAAGGGCAAGAAAACATACTTCAGAGCAGTCAACAAGTTTTGTGTCAAGTATTTGAATAATGAAGGATATGTCTGCTGTTACATAGTGATGACATGTAACACGCAGTAGTGGAGTAAATGCTGTCATAAAACGTGATCACTCTGTGAGACAGAACATGTCCCCAGGAGACACCAAAGTGCTTAATGACGACAAGGAACCCAACTTTATCGCTGACACCTCTTTCCAAAAGCATAGCTCAGCTACTGCCTAATTCTGAGATCTAAACTTCAACTACTTGCACAGGGGTGTCTGTAAAGTTGTCTATGAAGTGATAGTGCCAAATAGTTTGCCTTGATCCCTAGTTCAAATTGCTAAGTCAAGCCAAGATCTTTACAAACCAGAGCCTATTTCAGCTCTGAGTGTGCCTAATCAGAACACTGAGCCACAGTGTACAGTTAAAGCACTAACTGGATATGGAACATGGGTTGAAATCACCAGCAAATATTACATAGTATGAGATTAAATTTAACTATGCTTTACATAAATTTAGTTTGTAATTTTAATACTTATGTTGAAATATTTTTGGTCTGTTGGAAAAGAGCCACAGAAAGCAAGAGCTACATCAGATTCTCTACATGTAGACCTCAGATTTTGAGAAACGTGTTGGTTTTTTTCTTTCTTTTGAGATAAAAAGCTGGTTAAGAATCTACAGGTTGTCTCTAGACCCAAAAGTTACTGGATATTGTTCAAATACAGGAATAAGGAAGAAAGAAATCAATGCACCATGCATACAAAACAACTTTATGTAAACATCAAGATAGTAAGATGTGGACTCAGCCTCCTTAGTGCTTGTATTTATCTCAGATTATTCACTTGTTCTACACTAAAGTTGAATTAAACAGAAAAGAGAAAGACTGACTTGCAGTCAGGGACTGGATTATAGTTGACTTTTTTCCCTGCCATGAGGCTGTCAGAACTTTAGTCTGTCACTGAACTTTCAAATGCAGGGCCTGATAAATTGTTTGCTTGCTGTTTCTTTATTGAGCAAATCAGTAATTAGTAAATGGCTTTATTCCTTCTTGCAGCTTGGAGTAGCTGGGCTTACCCCAAGAAGAAAAGTAGTAATGTGTTGAGCTCCAGACACCAGTTACCATGCCAAGGAGCTACCCAGCAGGAATTTTGTGTTGCATAAGAGTATGTATGATACTGTTTACTCTGCGCTGCTGAAGCATACATTCCAAACATTGCTCAGTGTGATGCATTGCCAGATTTAACATTTAAAATTAAGTTTTGATGGAAACCTTTTAAAGGAAAAAATAGACACTATTCAATTATTGTGTATATTATTTCATTGCCCTCCTAGGCTTTAATAAACAAAAAAACATGCTACAGAAACTCTGGGGAGGAAGCAGGAAACAAAGAGCTTTGCACACTATTGAATGGATCAGAGCAGGACATACGTCTTTTCCCAGTCAGACTTACAGCTAAACACCAAAACAATATTTTCCACTTTGAAACAAGGAGAAATACCTTGTATGGGCAGGTTCTGTTTAAAATAATGTTGTTATCTGTTGTTAAAAGAGTTCACTTCATCAAAGGAATTTGTCAGTCAATTTATCAAAGGGTTAAAGGCCTAAAAGAAGTTTTAGATGAAAAGATGAAAGAGTCTGCTTGTTGTGCCTTACCACTGAGTTGTATGCATCTGCCCTTGACACAGTTAAGCAGATAGTTTAAATATTGCTTTGATCATAAATTGGACAATTTTGTCAGTTGTCGTTAATGTATAAATTGACCAACAGATCTCTAACAATATAACAGAGAATCAGAAGCCACATTCCTTGAAGATATTTGAGTTCTCTTTTTTAAACTTACATTCTTTGAAGCTCTGAGTTACATTTTGAAATCTCACCCAAGAGCAAAATGTCCCATCTCACTTTGTATGTACAAATGAGTCATTCTCAGAGATTTCATTGGGAACTTAATATATTTAACTGAGAATACAAAATCAGTAACCCAAGAGGCACTAGTTGGCACTTATATTCTTGGAAGACAATGTCAAGTCTACATCTACTTACACACAGCCCTCTCCTCTATTTTCCTAACTGATAAAAAGCACCTATTTTTTTTGTGACCATAAAACATCTGGATGATGGATGTAAATATAAATGCAAATATGAAGGAGAACTAATGCTATACATTGACTAAGGATAAATACACTGGTTTTAACCTGCATTAAAACAGTATTTAAAGAGACTGAAGAAAGTATTACCCAAGGAGAGGACTGACACATTTCCTCCAATTATTATTTACAGCTAAAAGAAAAACAGCGCAAGTATATTCAGTGCATTTGGCAAGGCGGAGATCAACTATTTATTCCTCATTCATCTCGTTTCACCCTAGACCCAGTGGCCAGGCACCATCTAATACAGTGGGGGACATCAATTAGAGTACTCAAGGAAATAACCCCCCAGTGCCCAGGAAGGCAGAGTTCCCTTTCTGTACCACATGCAAACCTTTTTAATTCATGTGTATTTAAAAAGCTTCACTTAGTCTTAATTTCGTATTCCCTCACTGAATTTAAACAAGATTTTCTGTAGAATTTCCATTATTAATTATGCATACCTTTCAAAATGTTGCTTCATGTGTTTACTTGCACAGTACTTTCCCTCCCTAAGACTCAGTTTCTCCAGAACATCAGAAAATGTTCCCTCTCCTTATCTTACCAACTGGTATTTTAAAAACAAAAATACACTGTTTCAGTATGTTTGAAATTGTCATGAAGACTGTTTATCAATCCTTATTTGACTTGTCAAATACTGACTAAAGGAAAACTTTCAAATAAAAGAGGTATTTTGTTAACATATAAGTTGAGAGAAAATAAAATGAAAAACAGCAAATGAAGTTTTGCTGCCCAGATTATTTTGCTGCCTATATTCCAGAAAGCAGAATACAGTAATAGACGATAAACTACCACCTCCTTGTTCAGAGACATGATGCCTCTTCACAGTCCTTCATACCTTTTTTATGCTGCAGCACATTAGCAATTCATATTTGAATTTATTCTTTGCTTCTTTCAAAAAAACCAAAACAAAACAACTTCCTTTATTTACAATGTACTGAAAACAAAATTATCTTGGAAAGCAAGTGTATCATGGAATCATTGTTACATGGGGGTTAGTTGTTGGGTTTTTTGTGGAGATGTTGTTTGGTCTGGTTTTTTTTTTATTTTAAGCAAAGCAGTTTCTGATTTTAAAGCTTTATTCCCATATTAAATTCAGATAGGAGATTTGCACTGGGCCACAAGTAATATTTGGCTTTGATAATGAAGTGCTTCGAATACAAGGATGTGAAAAATCAGTCAGTTCTAATTCTGCACAACTTTAAGAGATGAAGCAGATAAGGGTTATCAAAAAAGTTTTATTTATATTCATTTTCAGGTCTTCTAATTTCCATCAGAATTGACTTTTTTCTTTCCTCCTTTATTCTCCTTCAGCTTTGTGATTAACTGTTCCTTACCAATCCCAGTGCCTAGTTTCCTTCACCCACCTCATCCTCCTATTTCCTTTTATTTTTAGCATGTACAGATTCTATCCTTGATAATTTTTTTCAGTAATTTCATCTAAGCAAAATCCAGTTCTGGTTAGCTTTATGCTACTGTTGCTTTTGACATGGTCTTATTATTCAAGAAAGATGCAAACCCAGTCATTTTCAGGGCAGAAAACCTCTTTTATCATATTCAGCCCTTTATGGGTGTCAGAATAACTGTGGGAGTCTCAAGCTATGTCGATAGCAGTAAATTCAGTGAAGCTGCCTGTTATTAGTTACTGTGACAACAGTCCCTGGCAGGGATTTGGCCTGTGACAATCAGCACTTTCGGAGGCACCTTCCCTGCCTGGTGTGAGGACTCCTTCTAAGGTCAGTTCTCAAGCAGTTTCTGTCCTACTGCCTTGTTTTGGAAGATAAGAGAATTTACTAGCAGAGATGGGGGCCATTTCATGCCAGTTGCTCTTTGTGTCCAAGAAGATTTCCAGATATGCTTAATTTACAAGTATAAACACAGCCTTATAGTGGAGAAAGCCTGCCAAGAAATTGTGCAGAGGGAAAAGTTACTTAGGCAGGGATATTCTAATGCTGTCTTCCAACTAACAATCAATTTGCGTTGTCTTATTCACTTTTCATCTCCCCAGCTTTCACACTTGCTCCTGTTAAAAAAAAACAACCAACAACAAAGTGTATCCTTTCCTTGTGAGCCAAATGCTTGTATTTTAATTAGCAGAAACCTTCCCCTTGCAACCCCTCTTTCTCCAATACAGTAGCAGCACTTACATGAGAATTGTCAGTTGCTCTTCTTATTTTTATCATCTGCTGCTTCTGTTTTCTGATCACTATTGATCATGCTGCATCATGAACTAATTAGGCCACCTAAATTTGAAAAACTGAAAATAGCAGAGCAATTTAAAATCAACCATCTAATGCACTCTATATAGACAATTTACATATAGATCTATTTTAAAAGCAGAAACTGAATTTGAAAATCATTGTGGGTAAAGGACACAAGCTCTAACAGACACTCCCAGATGGAGAGGAGACCATGGGACTGTTTAATTGCTTTGGCTGTTATTTGATAACTGGTGAGTTAGTGCTTCAAGCGAGCTGATCCTCAACCTTGACTAATGAGACTGAGGAAACAATGTCTCGTCAGCAAAAATCACCATGCTCTCTATCCCCACCTTAAGTTTTAATTTCCTATCTGAATTGCTAAATATAAGATGGACATTGTAAATTCAGACTACTTAAATACCACTCTCACAGAATTCAGTGTAAATCGATTTTTTTGGTCGCAACTGATACCCTCCAACCAGTCAGAAACACGCTGGCTATGTTATATGTTCTTATAATGTCAGAGCCAGCCCTGGGGCCAAAATATACCCAAGACAGACACAAAAAAAAAGTTAGATACTTGTTGATTTACTCTTTTATTTTAATAAATTGCCATCCTGATTTTTTGTTGTTTTGTTGTTTGTTTTTTTTTTTTTTCTCACATGCAAGTAATTGATTCTCTGGCATTAAAAAAAAAATTCAAATCATATGATCTGAAAATAATATCTTAATATCTATGGCATACCAGCCATAGGGGTTAATGAACCTAAGTACTTGGGCAGAGAAACGCAGGGAAAGCGTTACATTACTGTACAAATTTATTGAAAATATCTTTAGGTATAGAGAGAAGTCAGTATATGTTTATACTATTTGGTTATGTTTATATATTTTCTTCTATAAATGTATTTTACTCATACAAAAGAAGCCCAGATCACAGTGGAGAGCTCAAAACAACTTGAGTTGTTTAAATTTTAAACTGCAGAGTTCTAATACTGTACTAAGAGTTAATACTTTACACATTTTAAAACATTCTTACAGCACTGAAGATCTTTTCCATGTAAGTGTATAAAGCTTGTTATTGTAATTCTTTTACAACAGAGTGCTCTGTAGACAAAATAAATACCACACACATAACAAACAACTGAGGCTTTAACCTGGCACTTATGAGATCCATCCAGTGAAAAGAATGAAGCAAAGGCCTGAATAATTTCAACTGACTGAATAAAGTGCAGAATCAGGAATGAAAATTGCATTATTTGAAATGTCTCTTTGATTAATAAAGTCAATGTGTAAACTCTGAACAAAACAGGTCAGTAAAATAGGAGAGATTTTCTGCAGGGGCACAATGAAAATGATCACATGACAAGTCAGTTATTGTTTAATCAGCAGCTGAAAGAAAACCGGGTATTGTAAGAATAACAGCATAGAAGTTTATATAGAATAAGAAGAAATAAAATTTAGATGTGCTAACAAAGTTTGATTTTGCATTCATAAGCCAAGATTTTCGGAGATTCTAAAAAATCCACTTCAGCACCATCCTGATCATGATGTGATCACATCCTGAGAGTGACCAGGCAACAAAGAACCCACCAAAACAAAAAACTTCAAACACACACTGAACAAAAAAAAGCCAGGTCGGAGCCTGGCAACTTTAAGCTATGAAAATTATTACAGCTACAAAACAAAACTTACTTCCAGTTAGATTACCTGAATTTGTTGTACTCAAAGATGAAGACTGAAAGAAAGGTTAAAAATTTTATTAGCATTGTAAGACTGAAAGCTTTGAGGATAAATTAAAGGAAGTGTTTTAATTACATTTGCATAGAATACTGAAGAATAAAAAAAGACCTGATCACTGGGTAGCAGTTCTTTCATGCATCTGTCACAATAGATGTTATCTAACCTCTTCCCTCCCCTCTGTTTCAGCACACATAGATGTTCAAGCTTAGAATTGTTAGTGGAAAGGGAAATAAAGGTTGGGAAGAACAAGTTGTAGCAATATGAACTCATCTAACACCCCAAAAAAAGTGGCCATGAATCATTCAACAGAATAAGAGTTTCATGTGCAAGAGGCTAGAGAATCCAGGAAAGAAGGAACAATCTAAATAAAAATTATGGGCAAGTGATGGAATTCAAAGACAACACCCAATCACTGCAATTAGAGCGCACAGAAAATTAATAATCATTTAGAATTAAAGAATCCAATACGACAGAAAAGACAGCACTACAGTAGTCAAAAGAGAGCATTATAAAAATCTAAAGCAGATACTTTGTTACGAATATGCCAAGATACTGAGGAACAAAAAGCTATGATGTTTAAGTATGACATTGATACACGTAGGAAGAGAGCAACAAAGAAGAAATGAAGAAAGCAAGAAGTTGAGCTTCAAGGCCACGGTACGTAATTATTGCACTCAGAGACACGCTAGATGTGCAGGGTGTGACATGGGATGATGTGAAGAAGGATGCTAAGCAATGGAAGGCAAGGCGTGCCGAACCAAGAAAACTTAGCAATTCCTGAGAAAGCGCTTGGGAGAGACCAGCACCTAGGGCGATGCCCCGCAGGAGCCGAGAGAAAGACCTATTCGCACCCTGTTGCGGAGGAGCGGGACGCAGAGACTAGCGTTGGCATGCGAGACCCAGGAGCTGCTCACGGGCTGCAGGGACGGCATTTCCAGGGGCTACAGAAGCACCTACGGCCCCCTCAGCGCGGGTACTCCCTAAGAACACAGCCCCCTCGGTGACCGCCAGCCTCCCTGGAGGCTCCGGGCCCGCACCAACCCTCAGAAATGGACCGACACCTTCTCTCGTACCCTCTTACTGTGCATCCCGCGCCGTCCCGCAGGTGCCGGGGTAAGCGGATGAGCGGCCGGGCCCAGCCCGGCCCCGCTCCCGGCGCTCCCCTCAGGCCGCCATGTTGTGTTCCAGTCGCCCCGGCAACCGCGCACGCGCCGGCCCCACGCCGCGGCCGGCTGCACACGGCACGGCCGGGAGGCGCATGCGCGGTGTGCACGGGGCACCATCACCCCGCCCCTGCCCGCCAGGTGCGCGCCCAGGTGTGGGGCAGTTGTGGATGTCGCACCCTTGGATAGTCTTTCGTTTTAAGGAAAAGGGAAGACAATCCCAAAGTGAACGGGCTGTCTGGACGAAAGCCACAAGGACTGAAGTCAGGAGAATGGAGCAGTAACTGGGAGAAACATAATTTCGGCCGTGCGAGATCGCAACCCATTGGCCACCTACCCAAAACGGACCCCAGACTCAACTGGAAGAAAGAACTGCGCCTGCGGACTAATTAGCATGAGAAGCGAGATGCAACTAGCAAGTACTGGTTTGAGTACTAATTAATAGAAAAGTTCTGTAGTTGGTAACCAAGGAATGCTGATGTCTCTGTTTGTTTAAGTGTATAGCAAGTGTAAAGTTTTGATGATCACTGAGCTAGACTTTTGTGGGTTACCACCCAGCTCCCTACTTTGCGCAAACTAGAATAAAACCTAGAAATACCTCGCCTAGAGGTGTCAGTTGGCGCTGCGCAGCCGGTAACGAGCTCGCGTTCGGGACAACACCACGGTCCCGACTGCCCGGGGATGGCGGGGCTGAGCCGCCCGTGGGTGAGGGGTTAAGGAGGGGAGCCCTCGGGACAAGAGATGTGCTCCATGAATCCAGCGGCGGGCGCTGGCTGCTGTCAAGTCTCCCGTGGCCAGAGCAGTGCCCCGGCGGGCTCAGATTCATCCCCGGTGATGGCCTGATCCCTGGCGGATCCTGCGCGCCACTGCGGGATGTCGAGAGCAGCCGTACCGCCAGCCCGGCATGAAGAGGAGCCCGGGGAGAGACCAGGGGCTGCGTTCTCCTCACTGAGCTGTCTCCAAAAACGTGCATTTTGGAGAGCTGTGTCGTCCCCTCCGTGTCCCCGCGCCCCCAGTGTTTGCCTCTTGTTAAACGGACATCCTGTGCTTTAACGTAGGCTTCAAAGGTGAGCCTTTGAAAAGTTGTCTTTTATATGCAGCGTATGTAGTAAAAATCAAAATATTAGGAAAAGGTGAATCGTTTTTCCGTGCAAACTAAGATCCTAGTAGTGCATTAAGCAATAGTAAATGCTTTTTAAGAATGTTCAAATATTTAAATTAAATGAAACTGGAACCATATCCTAATAAACTTGAAGTATTACCCTACTGACTTAGAGGCGAAGTTGTCCCCCATCCCGCTTTATGGTTGTTCCACTGCGAGGCGCTGCATCTCTCTGTAGGCAGGGCAGAGTTTTCCGGTTTGCTTTTTGGTTTTGCTGAGGAGTTAAGCGTGTGTTTCCACATGCGCGGGCCCGGCTCCAGCGCTCCCGGGGATGAGGAAGCTCCTCGCCCAGTCTGTCGTCTTCACTATTCTAGTCAGAGGGTGGAACATTGGCGCGAATCTGTCTTTAAGTAGCCCAGAGGCAAAAAATACATAAGAGGTGGCCGGTTAGCTCAGTTGGTTAGAGCGTGGTGCTAATAACGCCAAGGTCGCGGGTTCGATCCCCGTACGGGCCACAGAAGTTGCCGTTTTTTATTTTTTTCCCCTCTTTTCCCCCCTCTCCAAGTTGTCCCAGCGATTCCCACCAACCTCACGCGGTTCTGCTGAGACGCGGTGTGACCTCTGCACAAGGGCACGGCCGCGAGATGGGCTGTGTGTGTGCAGGGCTCGAGCACCCAGGGCGGCTGCAGTACTGGCTGAGCTTCATCGCTCTCCCACGGCTGATGGAGACCGGCCGGCCCCGGCAGAGCGCGGATTTCTGTTTCTGCGCGGGCGGCTCAGCGTGCTCGGGCGACCCTCGGGCGTTTTTCTGCCGTGTGGGTTGCCCTTCCCGCGTGACACGCGCTCCCCCGCCCGAAACCCACCCGGTGACAGCGAGTGGCGAGTCATTCAAAGAATGGGACACGTTGGAGGAGACCACATCTCGTCCAACCTCCCTGCTCAAGCAGACTTGTCCTAGAGCACACGGCACAGGACTGCGTCCAGACTGTTCTGGGATATCTTCAGTTGAGGGAAACTCCACAATCTCTTTGAGCAACCTGTTCCAGTGTTCGGTAACCTGCACAGTAAAGTTCTTCCTCATGTTCAGGTGGAACATTCTGTGCATCAGTTTCTGCCAGCTGTCTCGTGTCCTAGAGGTTGGCACCTCCGAGAAGAGCGTGGCTCCATTCTTTTGGCAAAGTCCCCTTAGATATTTATACACAGAGATGAGGCCCCCTCTCAGTTGTCTCTTCTCGAGGCTGAACA
>VZTI01004555.1:2464608-2483947 GCA_013397865.1 Struthidea cinerea | reverse complement strand
TGGAGCGGCTGCTGGAGAGCCCGGGGCCGCCCCCGGCGCCCCGTCCCGCCGCCGCGCCCCTGGCCCCCGCGGAGCTCCGGCGGGTCATCGAGCAAGTGAGCAAGGCCCAGGAACAGCTGAAGCCGGCGGCGGCCGCCGCACCCCCGCCGCAGCCCTGCCCCGCGGGCGGCATCATGCAGAACGCCGCCCGGCAGCTGCAGAGCGTGGCCCAGCAGGTCGCCCTGCAGCAGGGCAGGGCCGCCACGGCCGCCCGCCTCCTCCCTCGGAAGGTAACCCCGGGGGCTGGAGGGAGGGAGGCTGCGGCGCTCCGTTGGTGATGAAAGCCACGGCTCCGGCGGGTTTAATCCTTTTTAATATTTTTTTTTTTCCCGTTCTCCTCAGTCACACCTGCCCTCGGGTGTAGACTCCAGTCCCATAGCTCAAAGGCACAGCTTTCAATGTGGTTTAGGAAAATCCGTGTTTGAATGTAGCTAATAGCTGCTGTGGTCAGTATTTCGGTCTGACAACACGTGCAGCCAAGAACAGCTCAGAAGAGCTGTTTCATAGTGGTTAAGTGGTGATACACAGGAAGTTAGTGCCTGCCTCTCTTGCAGGTGACAGTATCTGGGCTTTCAACCCACGTTTGGGGTGCAGGGGTTGTCAAGTGATTGATTCAAACTGAGGCAGAAATTTGGATGAAGCAGGCAGAACTGTGAGGGAGATGAGCAGTAACATCTGATGCTCTGAATCATCACCACAAAGTTTTTGTGAAGTGAACATATACTATAGTATGTCCTGGACTGGTTATTTGGTGTGTGTCATGTAGCAGACTCTAGTTCTCCGGTGTTTGGGGTTTGCTGAAGGTTATGAATGTGCCTTGGTGATGGCATTGACTCTGCTATTCCAGACAGGCCTGCTAGCAGGAAACAAAGCTGTGACGTGGCCTCAGAGCAAACTTTACATGCTTTAATTGAACATCAGTCACAGCAGTAAACGTGCAGGAAAACCCATAGCTTGGAGAAAGGGAAATTTGTGCTTTGATGTTAAATCTGTTTTTTTGATGCATTAAAATGGAAAACTAATGATGTGCAGAGGTTTCTTCGCGCTTTGCTTTAAGGGCACGTGTGTATTATCTTGATAAGTATTGTATTTATTTATTAATGCTGTACTTGTGTAATTGCAATTCTTCTTTTTTTCCACAAAAGCAGCTGGAAGCCATTTGTGTCCAAGTTCAGCCAGGACAGATGAAGGAATCTGAAAGGCCAATGACATCATTGGCACCAGTCCAGTCCAAAACTCTGACGCTGAGTCAGCCAGTTGGTAGGAATTCTAGCATACCAGGACTTGGCATTATTAATCCCCAGATAATTAGGATACAGCCTGTTTCAGGAACTGAGCAGCAGCAGCTATTCCTGCAAAGTTCTTCTGAGTCTCCGGTTCAGTTGCTTATGCAGAGGCCTTTACCATCTCATGGGTCAGTGTCTGTGAACAAGATTCCCCCATCTAAGATGGTGAATGGACAGAGGGGTACTCGTGCCACAGCATCGGCTTCAAGGTCTCCAAATCCTACCATGGCTGCAGCCAGTTCAGCAAGTACACCATGCCTTGAGAAAAAGCAAAAGGATGACAAGTTAAAGAAATCCTTGAAGGTAAAAACTCGTTCTGGACGGATTTCACGCCCCCCCAAATACAAAGCTAAAGATTACAAATTCATTAAAATGGAGGATTTGGCTGATGGTCATCAGTCTGATTCTGATGACTACTCTGAGCTGAGTATAGAAGATGATGAAGAAGGAAAGGTGAAGGGAAAGGATGCATTATTCAGTTCTTCAAATTATAATCTGAAACCCAAAATGTTTAAATGTCAGACTTGTGAAAAATCATACATAGGAAAAGGAGGATTAGCAAGACATTATAAACTTAACCCTGACCATGGACAGCTGGAGTCTTCACCTCAGAAAATACCTCTAAATAAGCCTAATGGAAGTATATTTGTGGAAGAGGAAATGATGAGTCCAGCACATTTGGATTCAACTGCTGTCACTTTAAATCATGAAAAAGCACTAGCTACCAATCTGGAAGAAACTGTTGATTCAAAGGCTGGAGAACAGGTAAAGTGTTACTTAGAAAAACTGTCAGTTCTTTCATTCAAAGGAGAATGGCAGTTCTGTAGCTGCACAGTCTTGTACTGCTCAGAAATACCCACTGATAGATTACATTAGGCAAATTTTCCATTGAAGTGCTTTAAAAATCAAATTGTCTCTTGCAGGGCTGCAGCAACAGTACTCTTGCACAGACATAACTAAATGTTCACTGAGTGTTCATTTGTTACTGGGTTTCTGACAGTTTTCACCCTGTCTGCATAAATGACATTCTTTGCATTTGGATAAGAACACTGTTGTTCAGTTACAGCCTTTAGCATGACAGCAACACATCATCTGCTCTCATTTTCTGTTGCTGAAATAATGTCATCACAGAAAAATCTCTTCTTTGGCTTCTTTGGAACACAATAGTGAACTGCAGCTTTTCCTAGAGCAGGTTTTCAAAGTGGGGCTTTGAAACCCTGCACACCAAACACTGGTGAAATTTGAGTCTCTGGGTTGGAAGCTGCCTCAGTTGCAGATTTTTTCCTGTGATCTTTTAAGCTGGTCACTTCAAAGAAAATTTCTCTTTTAATATTAAAATGACTCTTAACATTTTGCAGAAAGTTGATGCAGCTGCTGGCTAGGAAAAAGTACTCATTTAGATGTAGGGGTGTCACATTTATTACTTGTGTTTGTAATTGTGACATTGTTCTCAGGAAAGTGAAAATTTACAGCTTAAGGTACCAGTGCAGAAAACAAACCTTCCCTCATCATTCACACTCACTTATCTCTGGAAAAAGAGAATTGCAGAATATTGAAGTCTGCTCCCTGAATTATTGTACAGTTTTTTGATACAGACAGGAAGCCAATCAAGATCCCCATGCTCAACCCCTAGTCTTATGACAAATTTAGAACTAATTTAGTAATTTAATCCCTGGATAGAACTGACATAAATTTGCCATTTTTAGAGCTTCCCTAATCAGTAGAATAGTAGAGAGTTACTGAATGTTGGGATGAAAATGTACAGATTATGCAAAGAAGCCTGATGTACCTCAGTACTATTATAAACTCATTTCTTAAAAGATGCTAGAACATTCTTAGAAATTCTAGCTTGGAAGGGAAGACGTTTAAGTAAGAAATCAATCCTTTGAACAGTTAAAAAGTTTTGTACTGAAATAATGATGATAACTTAAAAATAGAAAAGGTATTTTGAGTTTTTGTGTGATCTTATAACAGAAGCTACTTCCTAGCTGTGTTCCTAGGAAAGACTGGATTTTGAGATGTGGAAACGGGGCAGTACATTTTGATATTTAATTACTGGGCTTGTCACTGTTCATGGTGTCAGAGTTTTTGTCTTTCATATAAAGTCTTCATGCTTTGATGTGGTTACAATGAAACCCAAATTATTCTTTGAGTATGTTTTACTGCTAATTAAATTTTATTTCTACAACCTCTTTATCTAAAGAGGATATACTTCAAAAATATTAAATGTATTTAACCCACTTAAAACAGCTCTTTCATTATGTTTATTTAATCTCTTTATTTTGTATGACATCTTGTGGTCCAAAAATGCTAACTTTGCAAATAGTGACATATATGTGATGCAGAAGTAGCAGTCTTACTAAAGTGTTGGATTTATTCCACAACTTTCTTTGCAAGTTTTGCTTGTATCCAGCTTTGCATTTTTTTAATATGCTATTATTGTTTGCATAGATGGCAAACTTAATTATAAAACTGTCTTTCTCAAAACTGTTTAAAATGGTGAATAAATACCTTTTTTTTTTAATTAAGGCTTCAGAGTCTGAGGAAAGCAGACACTTGCTGGCAGAACAACCAAATGAAACCAGTTCAGGACACCGGGGACCCATAACACCAAAAGGACCTGGAAGACCCAGACGACCAAAGAGACGTGGTCAACCCAGGATGGGTGGAAGATCCAGGTGTTCTGGAAGGCTTAGCAGACCTGGTCAGTCCCCTTCAAAGTCACTTAGTAGTGTGTCAGCAGAACACAATGTATTCAGAAGAAAAGCTAGGTTAAAAGAGGTATGGTTCTCTTCTGCAATTACTTCACAAGTATTTTTCTCCTGCCCTGTTTCTTTTCCCCCCTTTTTTTCATCACTTATTTTCAATGAATCATTTTCAAAAAGATTTTTTTTTTTTTTACATCCTTGTGTATGGACAAGATGAAAGCCTAAGATGGCTTCTAAGAAGAAAAAATTAAGTTGACTTCTAAGAAAAAAATACTTCCAACAGAACACTGGAAAAAGGGAAAATGGGAACTCAGTCTGGAAAGGGATTTTTGACATGTAGATATATTCTTGCTATCCTTTTTCTGGCGAAGGAAAGTTACTAGCTACTACTACCTATCTTCTCCAACACAGTAAAAGAAATAAAAGAACCCCAAAAAACCAAAACAAACCCACAAAGAAGGTCTTGGGGGAGGATAGAATGAGGATTAAAATCCAACTAACACAACTTGTTCTTTGTTTTCTGTGTGTTGTAGATCTTTTATGTCTACTAAAGCTACTGAGGTTGCTTTCTGTGAATTGGCAACATTTTTGGGACTGAGTTTTGTCTGCACATGCGTAGTAACTGTTCTGAGGTCTTCTAGCTTACCCCATTTTGGAGTTAGTTTGCATATAGTCTTAAAGCTGCCTAAACATACAGCACATCTTTAAAAAAACAAAAGTAGTGATATTTTATGTTCTGAAAATGGGGTGCATAACATGTGGGCTGCTTTTTCCTAATAATCTCATTCTGGCTTTTGACAGCTAATACAACAATGTGATAATGAAGACTTAATGGAGCTGGCTCTCCCACGTCTTACAAAGCTTGTTACGGTGTATGAATTTCTGCTGATGAAGGTGAGTTTTTATGTAACAATATTAAATTATTTTAGGGATACTTCCATTAGCATACATAAAAAGATTCCTTTAGAGACATAATTGAATTTCTTAAATTAGTATTGTGCGGCATGTAGATGTTCCACACATCACTTCAGTCTTACACAGGCAAAACTCTTGTAGGTTTCAACTCAAAGCCTTGCTTTTTGCTGCTTGGTTCAGTGGCATTTTGAATATTCCATAGTCTTTTGACTTGCATGTTTCTATTTTAAAATGTTGAACAAAACAAAATTGAGAGATCTTAATTTCATCTTTTTTTAAAGTATAGGGAGGGAGAAACAAGCCCTTTTTTATTCCTCTCTTATTCCTAGGTTGAAAAAGGATATCCAGCCAAAGCTTACTTTCCAGATGTGTACAGGGAATTTGAAGACTTGCATAACATGGTAAAGAAAATGGCTTATGATCACCTCAGTAATTCTGATTCTGAAAGTTGCCAGCAGCCTGTTGAAATAAAAGATGCTAAGGTAATAAAGCACTCTGTTTGGAACTATGATTGGTTTGTTTGCTTGCTTTATTTTAGATGCCTTACATTTTTAATTTTCTCTGATAAGCTTTCTCATGCAGGTAAATTTATTTGAAGACAACGTGATTTTTGATGAGCAAAAATAGACATTATTGTAAAAAGTCCAACAATTTACCAAGAAGAAAAAGAAATCCATAATAAAACTACAATTCTAGTTTATGTCAGTGGATACACCTAGAAAGATTAAAACCAATTCTAGCAGTGCTGATACCTGCCTTGCATATCTGGGGTAGTATGAAGCTGCATGTTACTGCAAGGTGTACGTAGCACTAACTGCTAATAAAAGTACATCCTGCTGTTTGATCAGGAAGGAGAGGGGGGTCTATATTTAAAATGAGTGACCTTGATTTGAAGGGATAAGTAGTTTCATTGCAAAATGAGGGCAAACTGAATGCATCTATGCGGTTCACAGTGATATTAAAAAATGTGAAAGGTTGTGACTACATTAATAAAACCGCAAACTATTATTTCAGTGGCTCCAGATTCATTGTTTATGGAGCTGTACCTAGAAAGACAGATGGAACCTCTTTCTTGCTTCTCTTCTACGTTCATGTGCATTCTTAATATAGAATGATGCTCTTTAAAAAAGAAAAACAAGACCAAACCAAACCCCAAAACAACCTAGCCTTGAGAAGCTGGATAGTAGCACACCTACATAGGGATGAAGCACAAGAATGGAATCTGAGGAGGGGGGAAACTCCTTAACTATGCAGAGATACTCTAATCAGTAAGACTTAAATGTTTTTTATATGATGGAGAACCTCAATAATCTTTATTAAACTCTGCTCTGAGTAACTGTCTCTGGATTCTATATATAACCATAATTCTTTCAAGTTTGCCTGTTAACAGTCACCTTCAGATGAAGATCATGTGTCACTGTGAAGGCTAGTAGAAAACATGGGAGTCTAAATACTTGCATTGAGCTGAGGTGATTGTCAGGCTAGACATGGTGTAATTCTAGTTCAGTTTTAAGAAAACTAATCTGTATTTCAGCATTTATGTATTCAGATCTGAGCGGCTAACTTTTACTTTTTTGCCTGTATCTGTTTCTAAAGGTTGCTGAATCTCTAGGAATCACAGAAATCCTCAGTGGAGAACAGAAGATGCAAGGTGCAGGCTCTTGTTCACAATGTGTAATTAAAATGGTTAGTGAGCAAGTGCCTATGGATGTACTGGGACAAAAACGGTTAGCTGAGGTATGGAATACCTTTGTGAAAATTAACAATGAAACTAAGACAAATTAAAACTTTTTAAAACACATAATTATTCCTTACAAAATCATGCTAGTATTATCTGAGTCATGTTAAAGTAAGGCTTTCATGGTGTTCAGAAATACTGAAAGTACTCTCTGCTGTGGTATCATAGCAGGGCATATGAACTAGCACACTAAGTATGTGCTTTGGGAAGACACTTGGTAGCATTCAGGACAGAATATCAAAGACTTACAGGTAATGTCGTGATACAGGGACAAATGAACTTCGTTGAGGTGCTAGTAACTGGGGGCCCCACAGATTCCAACCTGTATTAGAGGAAATGGCCTAACCTACAGGAGGCTCAGACATCGGAGAAGTGATTGCTGTGCTAATTGGTGGTGGATAGAGGGGCATGAAAACAGGTTCTTTTCTTTCTGACAAGTCAATTTACAAGCTTCAGTCTGTTTACAGCTGTAGCAGAGAGCTGTGTTTCCTCCCCTTGGAGTTTTGGCAAAGTGTGAGGGCTGTGTTTAAATCCTTACCTTTTAGAAGATCTTTAGTGTAAACCCTGTTTTCAAGGATCATCAGTTCCACATGATGTTTCCACAATTATCTTTTCCAATATTTTCAACTGTTATAGGGGAAGCAGTTAATAATCTCTTATATTGACAGAGCTCAGGGGAAGAACTGTTGCCACGAGCCAAAAGGACCAAGTTAG
The DNA here is from genome assembly GCA_013397865.1 of Struthidea cinerea. Lineage (NCBI taxonomy): Eukaryota > Metazoa > Chordata > Aves > Passeriformes > Corcoracidae > Struthidea > Struthidea cinerea. Next base: position 2,476,547 of record VZTI01004555.1, on the reverse strand, counting down.
AAGATGTAACAGAGAATGTGAACGGTGCTTATGCCAGTCAAGATGAAGTGAAAGAAAAGAGTGGAAATTTGTGTACACTGTTCGAAAAAGATGGTAACCTCTTCAGATTTTCCAGTTCTGTTCTGTTGAAGGAGGAGCTGAACAAATCTTTGTTGTTCAGGCTACTGTGGTTTTTGTATTAAAGTTTCATTTCTTAACTTGCTTCCCAGGTCCTTCAAAAGCACCTGTTTAACTGGAAAGGCCTCATGAGGAGGGAAAAGTTATAGATGATGCAGACAGCAGTAGCTCAATTCTGGATGCATGATAATCCAGTTATTGGTACTACTTAGGAGCATAGTACTGTCCTCTGCTGTGTGCTTCCTGTCTGTCCTGTCCCTCAGAGTGCTTGACCATTGTGTCAGCTGTGGGAGAGCAGAGGAAGAGGAAGCAGAGTGCACATTCTTCCTTTTGGTCCCAGCTGCTACAATAGCAGAATTCCCAGAGCTTTGTGGATCTTGGGGGAAATGGAGAGCTGTTGTAGGCTGTCCTGTATCCATCATTGCAATACATCTTGTATTGGAATTGAGGCACCATTTTTCACCAGTCTTCAAGTGGTTGCCTTTCTTTTTATTCCTTCTTCATCCTTCATCCTGCTGCCCTTCAGATTAGCAGGGTAACAGTGAAAGGAAAGTAAATCTGTAGTAAAATACGTCTATCAGTACCATGCTCTTTGTAAATACCTTGTTTTGGTGTTCCTGTAAGTGGCTTTGCTTTTGCCCTTTGCATGTTTTTCAGTCAATGGTTATTTTTGTTTCCCTCCATTAGATTTTCTTTCTCTGAAAGGCTCTCTGCATGACCATGCTTACTTCTTGCTGCACTGTGATTTTCTTCTGGGCTATGAGTTTTTAAAATTATGTCTTGCTTGCACCTGCTAGTAGGGCGTTTGCTAGTCTACAGTGCAAAAAGTTAAAAATAGTCCCTTCTGCAGTGTTAGGTCTCCTTTGTTGTGCAGTGATATCTTTCATAACAAAAAAAAAATCCAAAACCAAACCAACCTACTTGTTCCTTTTGACCTTTCATAATAAAGACTGACAGCTCATACTACTGCAGCTTAGTAGTTATTGTTCAACTGCCTTCAGGGTTTGGGACCCTGGTCAGGTCCAGGTCAAGTAACTGGTAGAACACTGCATTTCTTGTGGTTTTTACCTTTTCTGGCACAGGACAAAAGTGCCTCTGTGGTTCCTAGCACATTAATATGTAGTAACCTGATGACATGTCTGAGTCCAGGATGAGCTTGATTAGGAATAGAAATTTAAACAAATTTAAATGCTTCCATCAACTTACTAATGGCAATGAGGATGAGCAGCTGACAAGTTTGTGCCTGGTAAAGTCTGTATCTTTTAATGTTACTGGCTGCATGATGGAAGAAAACTGAGTTTGACTTTCAGCCCAGGTTGTTTTCAGGATTAACAGTAAAATGCTGCCTCTTAATGTAAGGTCTCTTAATATCTCTTAATATAGAAATACTTGATCAAATATCACTATTCAAAAATTCCCTAAATATTTTTATACTGACTTTCTCATTGGGAAGTTCTGTGAAACTCTTAAGGTGCTTCAGCTTTGCTAATTTGGGTGAAAGAAAGCAGGGAAGTAATCTAGCTTTTCCTCCAAAATTTTTGCTGAAAAATAATTTTTTTTTGGCATGCAATATTAGATTGCCCAACAAAATAATATTTCTTTTTCCTTTTCAGGTTTTAATCCATTAAATGGAGAAATCTTGCTTTCAGAAGATAGGCATATCACTTGCTCCACAACTGGAAGTACATTACAGACAGCAGAAGAACATAATTCAGTTGCTGATTCAGGAGTTAGAAACAATGCTGAAAATTCAGGTACCTTCTCCCAAACTGTGGAAATGAGGATAGAATATCCCCAGCCTGTGAGCATACAGGGACCAGATCTGGCAGGTGAAGCATCTCTGCTGCACACTGAAGTTGTGCTGCCTGTTGAAGCAGGTGGCTCAGCTGGGCTGGTTCAGGCGCACTTTGTGAGCGGGAATGCGGCAGGGGGACTGGCAGCTCCTGAACTCTGCAGCTCTGTGTCCGAGCAGGCAGTGGCCAGTCAGAGCACTGGCTTACCAACAAGTGAAGAAAATGGTCACAATCCAAAATATCAGGAACTGCAAGAAGAAAACCCTAAATTTGCAATTAAAGAATGTTCTGAGCAACTTCATAATGCTGATATGACTGATGAGATACAGGAACTTGAAAAAGTTTTTTCAACAAACATTGTGCCAATAAACTACCCCCACAGTGCTCAGCCTGAGTCGCACCAGAACGCTGTCCAGGGAGCTTCCCTGTCCACTCATGGGAACCAGGAAAATGCTTTTAAAAATGAGAGTGAATATTCTTCACATGAACTGGCAAATACAGTTACTGTAGATGAAACTGTAGCTTTTGAGATTTCTGATGAGAGCCATGATTTTTTGTCTCAGGGACACGAACAGATTTTTATCCAGACTTCAGAGGGACTGATCTTGTCTCATCCAGACACTGCTGTTTTGTCTCAGGCGGAAGGCATCGTTATTGTGACCGATTCCAATGGTACTACAATGCACATTCGCACACCCGAAGGGATACCATTGGAAACAGTGGAAGCACTACTGGCAATGGAAGCAGGTGGCCAAAGTGAAGATATTTTGCTCTCACAAAGTGAATTGGAGCCATAAATTAGAAAACCCTATAAGCTTTCTTCTGGAAAAGACTGATTATAAAATGTATATTTTTCTAATGTGAATACTGAGATAATTGAAATTTAACTTATTTGTAAACTGTTTCTATGCCCTGTACTTTTTATAACTTATGTTTATATAAATCTAGCAGCATTGCAACCAAAAATTCTAGAATTAACATTGTTCTATTTGCTTTATATGTTGGGGATGGGTGGAAAGTGGAAATCTTGTCAACCCTAGAACTTGCACTGTTCCATTTTGTTACGTAATTCCTTTTCTCTCTAGCCATCTAAAAATGCAGTAAGTTGTACTGCTGTTCAGCAGTGATGTGCTGTGTACTGGCAAGCTGTATATGGGTAAAATAAAAGCTATATTAAAAATGTGCATTTTCTGTGCCACTGAGATTATAAAACACTGTTACTGCGCTTTTTAAAAGCTATCTCGAATATTCATTAGCATCTAGACTTGATGCACATAAATCTGCCTGGAAAAATGGGCAGTTTTAAGTATAATCCACATTTGTGCATTCCGGGAACAATGTGACAGCCTAGCTGATCCTTACTGAAATAAGCATTCACTGAGTTAGGAACAAAAATAGCCTCAAACAAGATATGATTTGTACTGAACAGTTGGAAATGCATTTAAGTTGCTTGTCTAACGTTCAGCCACACCTTTAAAAATTGCTGTTGCGTAGACCGAAATGGGAAGGTGCGTAAGTAGTGCTCTAATTTTCCTTAATGAGGTACCAAATTCTTTTTTTGTTTTAGTCTGTCATGGCCTATTTTTGTTAGACTGGTGTTATACTTTTCTTTCAGATGATGCATCCTTTATGAATTCTACACTTTGACCTTCCTAGTAACTCCACACTACCTTGTACTGTTTAATCATAATACAAAGGGACTGTTTATCTAGGCAGGGAGAGAACTTGGCAAATTACTTAAATTTTTGTCATACTTTCAATATGATCCTTGGATCATATTATATTTTTGTGAAGACCTACCAGCATTGTGTCTGAGGCATTGTCTCTTCTTTCAAGAAGTTTAGCAGGTGAAGAAGAACAGCATTAAATGAGTGGACATTACTGAAAAGCAGTAACATAAAATGTTACCTTAATATGTGTGCCCCCTCATTGCTGAATAGATGCAACTACTGGAATAATCAGGCAAATCTGCCAAGGACAGGAGCATTGTTCTTAAATCAAGTATGAACACTGATTTTTTTCATGGTATTGTTACTGAAGAAAAACACTAAAATTGAATCTAAACAAAAGAGAAGACAATTTACAGATTAAATTAACTGCTCTACTCTGTCCCTTTAAACATAGTTGAGTTAGGCTTTTTTGTTTGGTGGGTTTTTTCTTGGTTGCCTGAGTAGGAGATGACTTTGATTACCCAAAATGTTGCCTTTTATGAGTAGTTGTGAAAGACACTGGACGTTAATGAGTTATTAATGTGTTACTATTTGTGTTGGGGGTTTTTTCCCTCTTTTTTAGGAGGTGGTAACTGCCAGAGGATACAGACCTACCTTGTAAGTGAAGGTAGTATACAAAGCAAAGCTCTGCTGGTCTTACAGTCTTTGATTGCACTGACCAATTATTTATGATACCCTTTTGTATTGACTGTCTAATAATGATATCTGAGGGCTACAAATATAACAATCAACTGCTTAGAGCTGGAATGACAAAACATCTCTGCAATGGTTTTGCAGTAATCTTCCAATGTCCAACAACAGTCAATAAGCAAGAGGGTCTGTGAATATGAAGACCCCTTCCTGAAGAGCTTCTTTCCTCTTAAGAAATGAGAACAAACCACAATTACCTCCTGTGCAGAAAATGAAAATTTGCTTCAATTTTGCCTTCCCTGTCAATTTGCACATGCTGGGAAATACAATACACCTACTCTCATCTTAAAAGCACAGTTCTATATGTGAACCAATCTTTTCTCCTTGGAAAATATTTTTGAAGTACGGAGATGTTTCCATAGTGACACAGGTCTGGCCCTACTCAGATGAATTAAGGTGGATGTTAAACTAGGTAGAACACTTCCACTGAAAAAATAACAAAACCCAACAAAGCTGTTCCTAACTGTATTTTTGAGCTACTGCAGAATTTCTTTTCAGATGCTGGGATTGTGGGCTAAGAATAGAACTCTTATTAGCTGCCAGAAACAACCTCATTGTTCAACAGAGCAATATTTCAAGAAAACTTTTCAATTCATGACTGTCCTGTTATTGCAGGAAACTGATGTTATTTCTCTACTAAGCTTACGAGGTTTCAGCTTGGAGCTAAGTAGGTAAGTGACCCTGCTTTTCCTATCAGTACAGAGGAACACACCTCCAAACCAAAACCACTTGACATCAGTAACAGTAATCCAAGGAAAAACTTACTGAGCCCCATGACAGGGAGCAAACAATATGGGATACAGCCTTGACTAAAGAAGGTTTTGTTTTATTCAACAGATGCTTTCATGAAACATCTCTTAAAAAAAAAAGTTAATTAAAAAGGACAAGACCTTCTTATATAATGACTGTGGAATGCTGAATTGTACTAAAACTTCCTGGATGCTGGTTCAGGCTTGGATCACTCTCTGAGGGTGATGTACCCAACATCACCAGAATCAAAACCAAACCAGAATTTACACTGTTGTCTGCAACAGCATTTCAAAACCACATACCAAACCATGTGGATCCTTTTGGATTCTTCCTTTTGTGCTTTCCTCTCCTCCACTTATAAAGCAAGTACAAAAACATTTGCCCTGTTAACTCGTGCCAAAAAAAACCCCATGAAAGATCAAGAAGTGCTGAATTTTGATGGCAAAAGGGACCATGTAGGTATGTTAGGCTGTCCAGACTTGGGAGGAAGTAACATTTTTTGCTGTAGCTTCTATATGCATTGAATCCCCCCAGACCACCAAGCAGTGCTTATCTCTTTCTGATTATAGAGGACTTAGCCTCCTACCTGTAGCCTCTATGTTGCCCTAAAATAGATAAAAGCAACCAAAACCATATTGTCCCACACAGGAAAAGGAGTATCAGCTGAGACAAAGTAAGGAATATAAACAGAGAAAAATATTTTTAATAAGTTTTACAAAAAATCAACTTACTTGGTAAGCCTTGCAATTTGCCAATTCAGTTTCATGTAAGCATCACTAGAAGCCAGCCATGTAACCTCTGGAATTCTAGCACTGCCTGTGTCCTGTTTCCAGCAGCATGGCTTCAAGCAGCAGTGTGCTGCTGTTCTCAATGTAAGGCTGGTACAACCACGATGATAAATACACCATCATCAGATCCTGGTCAGCAGAATGAGCAATGTCTTCCACAATTGTTTGCTTGAGTTGTAGTTCCTTCTTGTACATTTCAGAGAGCTTCAGAGAAACCTCATCTGAAGTGGATTGAAAAACCAAACACATTGACCAGAACATTTCAGCAATTCTCTAAAAGCTAGATTATACTTGTAATAGGTGGATCATAAAAAATCCCTACCTTACATAAGCTATTCCCCAAATTTAGCCATCTTTTTTTTTTTACAGCATTAATCGTGTTTTTACATTAGAATATAAAATGCTAACCAATTTGGGATATATTTTACACACTTCTGATTTTGACATGAGTCCCCATTTAATTATAGAATAAGCAGTGGCACTGGTTCCCAGGACCCACTATAATATTATCAATTACAGCTATTCCTCAAATAACCAAAATTTGATTTTAAAATTTGGTAATGCTATCCTGCAAAACAAGCTTCACATTTTAGAGTCCCTCTTGATTTTAGCTAATCTAAAGGATGCTCTCACGTACTGTGATGCACTTTGGCAATGCATGATCACCAATGAGTAACACCAATAGTGAAAAACAACAGTAAAAATCCCCAACAGATCAAAACTGAAGCGTTTATTGTAAAAACTGTTACTGGTTATGTTAGTAATACTGTTAGGGGGGTACAAATGCATCTGTAATTTTTCATTCTTCTTAAAAAATAACTGCACAAAGTATTTTTAAAGAAAGACTGATCTTGTGTTTCTAACTTAGCCTGAACTATCACTGCCTTCAGAAGGATTTAGTCTTTCATGGAGTAGACAGCATCACTAAATTATTCAGTCACAATGGGTGTTTTGACAGCAGTTGTCTTTGTCATTCTTATTCTTTTAAGCTGGCAGAAACTAACACATAGGATTCCTGCTAAACTGTGGTAGTGAAGTACGAAGCAGGGCTTCATAGAGGTATAATTTTTACTTCACAAAGAAGGCAGTTGTCTTGCATGCAATCAGGCTTCTCTTGAATTCAGTTTTAAAACTGGGGTAATACCAGTAGGGAGGCAGTACCTTTTGCTATCAAGTGAATGCTGAAAGAATTAATGTTAACAGCAGACAGTAACATTTCTTTACTTGTCTTGACTGACATTGAGATCAGAGGTATTTTTCTTTGGCTGCTTGAGAATTAACTGAGGTATAGCTTGCTCTTTGCATTCAAGGATTTAATTTCAGTGTCAGGTAACAAGTCAAGCAGTTAAGCCTGCAGCTTAACACCAGCAAGTTGCAAATACGTCTCTGCCTGCAGAGGATGTGGCTGTTGCAGCTTGGACATTGTAAACTGCTGACAAATTTAGTTCTATGCTGTCGTTGTTGCATGTCAGACAATGCTTGGCAGTCATCAGCAGTAACCCTAAACCAAGTGGTGCATTCATGTGTTTATTGATTAGTCAATTGTAAAGGAGACAGCACTCTCTCCCTCTCAGGCAAGACATCCAGATAAGAGGGCTTATTTTTCAGTCATAAATTAGATGACATTGATGACACAATGTAATTAGCTAAGATAATCAATATTTTACTTACAGAAGTATGGTGTGGGCCATGTATGAAAGAAGGGTGCCGTGCAATTCCCAGCTCCATGGTGGAATGTTTCCAAGTCACAGATCGCTTTAGTAGTCAAAGTAAGCTTTTCCATTTTCAGTTGTATTTTTGTCTGAAAATGATGAACATGGAATGTTAATGAATATCTCAGGAACATTAGGCTACTGTAATATTAAGCATGTTAAAAAAACCCACTATTTATGAAGGCTATTTGGTATTAACGTTTCTAACTCACATTTTTTTAACTCCAGACAGGAATCAAAGCTGGAATCTATAAAAAGATTTAATTGAGATACCCTGAAATTCTGAACACTGCAGATATGACTCTGATTTTGCACATTCTTTTGTTTCCCTCATGTAAAAATATATTAAAACCCTCTCATTTTTTCACCTCCCTAGTTTTTCCTATAGCAATTTAGCACTGGGGAAAAACATCACACAGGTGTAGCACAAGCCCTATCATGTTTTCTTACATTATCATATAGACATGACTTTAATTTCAAAAGATCAGCAGCAGGTGAGAAAAGCAGCTCAAGGTACTGACAATATATCTAGGCTGATCTAACAGCTTGCTTCAAAAAACAGTTCATTCTATCCACTTCCTTCATGTTCACCTTACTTTGTGCATTTGGGTATGAATATTTACACCAAAATGAAGCTTGCAGGCAGTATCTTTAAGTCAAGCAGCTAAACCACAGATACATCTATGAACCTATAAGCTCACATAAACTCCTAAGGAATGAAAAATAAATTAGGTCATAGTAGCTATGTTTAGAATCCAATCTAACACTGGCTGCTTAGACTCCTCTGTTACTCAGGAAGAGTAAAAAATTTCATCAATGCATTTGTAGTCTCAATACAAAAGCACCTCAAGGAAAAAAAAGAAAAAAACCCCCATGTTTTCCCCACAGAACAAAATCTGAGGCAAATCTAGCCAGTTTCCTACTTTTTCTAAATACTGGAGGACTGTATCCTGTCTATATAAAAAACCAGATCTACCGTCCTTTTAATGGGGGCCTCCACTTTGGCAAAAGGCTATAAAAGTTATTTTTGAGAAGAATTTAAAATTACAGTACCAGGCAGAAAAAAAATTTTTGCTTCCTGTCAAACTGACAGGTGACAATAACCTCTAGCAAGGTATCCAGAGAAAAAGGTGGGTTACATAATAATTATCTTACTCCACTCTCCAGAGAAGGAAATCTGCGCAGCAAATGCAGGTAGGCAGGCTAAAAATGTGACTGCATTATGTCTGATCAAAGATAGCTGCAAAGATATGATGGGAGGTAAAGCACTGCTTTATGTTTTGCTGTTTCTTTTGTTCTAAACAGAGGGAACATCCAGGATGAGAAAACAGAAAACAGGTGCAGCTTTGGAATGCATTCTTTCTATGATTTGTTTCCAATCACTTTATAAAGGGGGGAGTAGAACTATAAGCAGACAGCAGATGTAAAACCAACTTTCAAATTTACCAATCAATCAAATAAATGGTGCACTCTGGATTTATAGTCATTAAGGTTTGAAGCCAAAGAACTATAAATGAAAATCCCAATCTTCTGTCTACAATAAATACTTCAGGACATTTCCTTGTTACTTGAGCACACTTGGAATTGATTCATATTGACTAAGTCTGAAAAATGAGTATTACCATATGCTTTAAGGTCTCAAGTAATTCTGCACAGCAATTGTCCAGCTCTTCATTGTATTTTGGGGTTGGCTTTTCAGGTTCTGTGGCATTGTTATCACACGCTATCTCCAGTTTGTTGTCTTGAAATCTGAAATAGAAACATAAGGCAGTGTAAACAACTGCATATAGGTTTACTTGAGCAGTGCAGATTTTAAATCCTTGTGGTCTGATCCTACAAAATCTCTCTCTCACAGGCTGTTCATGAGAATTCCTACACAAAAATAGCATGAAGCATAGCTGGCCATGTGAGCAAATGGGGCTAGTACCATAATCTTCAGAGAAAAACAGAACTACACTGCCTTAGATCATGTGCTTGAAAAAACATTTGCAGGTGTTAAGACAACACTTTTTCCCTCTTTACCTTGCCCCTGTACTGGAGGTTGTTCTCTCATAATGGACAAGGTATGCCCAGGCTTCAGCTGGAATAATGGATTATCTCCACAGGATAATCTGGTGGCTCACCACAAACTCACCTCTGTGCACAATTTAAGCCAAGACACTTATCTGTGACACCAGAGCAGCCAATGTACAGACACCTGCCCTGTCTGGCAGACATTCCCACACCAGCTGTAAACTTAGACCGAGGAGAGAGAGCTGCTAGAGAGTAAGAACAACATCTGGCACCATTACAGCAAAATATTCCTCAGCTTGTACCTGTCAGAACCCTGTCAGACAAACCCTCTTCAGCTGTGAGGACCCTGGAGAAGCTGCTCAAAGCCCTGGTTAATTAAGGTTTTTAATTACAGCATGAAAATAAAAGCTCTACCAAAGTGGGTTTTTTTTCAGTTTTTTGGTGGGTTTTGTTTTGGTTTGCGGTTTTTTTATGGTGGTTGTGGTGTGGTATTTTTGGTCTTTGCTGGTTTTCTTTTAAATCATCACTGTTAAAACTTTTTTGTTTGTACAAATCAGTGATTCTTTCTTAAAATCTTCTGAACTTTTGACTTGAGTGAAACTTGGTAATACTCGCCTCACTGTAAAATGTGCGATAGAATAAGGGAACTCACATGGGCTGAGGTTATAGAACTAGATTTTAACTTGGTACCTGATATAAGGATTTTAAATATGCTATGTTTGACTATGTAAAATAAACATTTCTCATTTCTTGCAAATATCATTACTATATGAGGCACTATTTGAATGTAAATAGTTTATGTAACCAAAGAATGCAACTGCTGAGTTTGATCTAAGAGCCAGCTTATCCACCGTGACATGTTATTTCCTGATCTTCAAAAAGAAGTTTCTAGTGAAGAAAGATTATTCTCTCAATAAAAGCAATCTTTATGCTATCTTTACTCATATTAGCATACTTACTGCTCACTGATCCTCATGTTGACTATTTTGTTTGCTGTAGTAAATCCATTATCATTCAGTCTCTCCCATTTCATCATTAAATTATGCCAGTCTGCTGCATTATCTTTAATTTTTCTTGCACTGACAGATAGAACAGGCCTTCTTGGAATACTATCAGGAGGACTTTTTGCTGTATGAGAAAATAAAGATGTTGAAGCCATTTAAAGCATACAGAAACAAATCAGTGTCCGACAGCTATTTGTGTTAAAGATTTCCGTGCTTTACTGGTGAATATTGATTAAAGTAAAATGGAATTTACGTTAATTGTCTTTGATCACGAAATCTAATTCCTTATCTATTGCTATTTACAAGAAAACTGTATTATTAAACAAATGCAAGCACATTCTGAGATGTGATGTTGCAGCATGGACAGCAGTGGCTTTGTAGTGCTGGCAGATCTAGCAGTCTTCTGACATCAAATGACAGATGCTTATGCAGTGTATGACAGAAAGAAATCATGGCAGCAATTACTGTGCATGCATGCAGTGCTCATGACATGAATGTCAGAATTAATTCACAGCAACACGTGAGCTGTAAGAGTTTGGGGGAAGGCTGGGTCCCGCTGAAGGTGGTGGGTGCTTTATTGCTGAGCACAAAGCCCTCGTTTCGTGGTGTCTCTTTGGAGGCCAGCCAGCCATAGGAACCTGCTGCACATCCTCTGATCACACAAAGCAGGCTCTGCCCTGGCAGCCAAAGCAGGGATCAAAGCCAAGCCAAATGCCCTGCCTGAATGTTTGCTGGCTTCTACTTTTATCCACAGAGACGCCTGAAAAGTGTCTGTCACATAAAAAGATGTAAAGTCCACATAGAATCGTAGAACGGGTCAGGTTGGGAGGGACCACAGTAGGTCACTTGGTCCAACCCTCCTGCTGAAGCAGGGCCATCCCAGAGCATATGGCACAGGACTGAGTCCAGATGGTTTTCGGGTATCTTCAGTGAAGGAGACTCCACAACTTCTCTGGCCAATCTGTTTCAAGGCTCGGTCACAGCACAGTAAAGTTATTCCTTATGTTCATGTGGAACTTCCTGTGCATCAGTTTCTGCCCGCTGTCTCTCGTCCTGTTGGTTCGCACCACCGAGAAGAGCCTGGCTCAATTCTCTTGACAGCCACCCTTTAGATGTTTATACACAGGGATGTGGTAACAGACATGGGGAGATACGGGGGCCCCCCGCTCCATCCGGGGCACGAGCCAGGTGCTGGACACAGTGCACATCAGGGCATGACAGCGGCGGCCCGGCGGGCTGGCAGGGCACCACAGGCACATTAAACCTCGCTAGTTTGCTGGGAAAACGCCGGGACCGGGCCTCTGGCTGCTCCCCGCCACCCCCCGTTCACTCCCCCCAGCTC